>JAVIWB010001852.1:0-264854 GCA_031893035.1 Dermolepida albohirtum | reverse complement strand
GGATAAACTAGCAACGGCGAATATTATGCGAACTTATTACAAAGTTTGAGCGAAGAAATCAAGCAAAAACGGCGGCATTTGGCTAAGAAGAAACTATTGTTTCATCAAGACAATGCACCAGCTCACAAATCCGTTATTGCAATGGCCAAAATTAATGAATTAAAGTTTGAATTGCTACCTCGTGCACCCTATTCGCCAGATTTAGCCCCCTTGGATTATTTTCTATTCCTAAACTTGATAAAATGGCTCAGTGGTCAAAGATTTTCCAACGATGAAGAAGTGCAGTTAATGGCTATTTTGAGGAGCAAGACAGTTCTTATTATAAAAAGGGTATCGAACTTATTTAACATCGCTGGGAAAAGTGTATAGAGCTGAAAGGAGATTATGTTGAAAAATAAATATATTTCTTTCCAAAATTTTTACGTGTTTTTGTTGATTCGGGTACTTCTGGGACCACCCTCGTACCTTGGCGACAGTAAAATCATCGAAATAACAGAAGCATTAAAAACTGAAAAACTTTTGAAGGTACATTTTCCAAATGCACAAATAATTGATTTTTTTGTAATTGTTCTGGCTAAATCGAGGTTGGTAATAAATCAGGACAAACTTGATGGAGAATAAACTCATTTTCTCTGTACAAATCTCGGTGTACCTGTAGCTGCTATAAAGGAGTCTGTTGTAACTATGTCACTGTACGTATGTATACCAGGTATATCGTTTTTTTCGCAAAACAAACTACATAATTTTCAAGAAAATGGAAAAATTTATTGATTCAAAGTATTCACTATTTGATTCTACACATCTTGCTTATCTTTCAGGCAATTTACGGATGCCATCCCAAAAAAATTGTTAGTCCTTTGGGCAAAACCATTCATCGAGCCATTTTCTAACTTCTTCGAAATTGGCGAAGTGCTGCTTTTCAAACGCATGTCCCATTGTTGCGAAAAGGTGATAGTTGGAGGGGACAAGGTCTGGAGAGTAAGGCGGGTGCGATATTATGTCCCATCCAAGTGCTTTCAATGCTTCCTTGACCAGTTTTGCTGTATGAGACGGCGCGTTATCGTCCTGTAAAATTACTTTACCGTTTCTTCGGTCCCATTCTGGACGTTTTTCTGACAATGCATGGTTCAAATTGATAATTCGTTGTCGGTGGCGATCAGTATTAACTGTTTCACCAGGTTTCAACAGTTCGTAATACACTCCGCCACTCCGGTCCCACCAAACAGAGCATTGTCTTGCAATCAAGGCGATATGGCCTTGGAGTCGATGGGCCGGCTTCGGCACATGATAACCATGATTTTTGCGCTCAGTGTTTTCGAAGTCAGTGCAATAAAAGCAACTAAAGACTGTGAAGGGACTTTTGAAGCTACACTTTCCAAATGCATAAATAACTTTTTCTAAATATACCTTTTTCTAAATATACCTTTTTCTAAACCTTTTTTTCATAATATTAACTAAATTACAATGATACATCTTATTTAATGTAGAATTCAAATCGTAATATTTAGAATTTATACTTGAATTTAAAAAGAGTGTTTATTTTCAGTGCAAGTGGTCTAGAAAGGGATTTCTACGAACACGCTGGTCATTGTGTGGAACTGTCTTTGACTTGGTAAACATTCATTTGTTCCATGATGCGTCAAATTTTATTGCAATGGAAACGTATCCATCGGTGTATTGTCAAAATAGACGCAGAGCTTTGGAGCACACGTTACAACGCTTCCACTCGGACCCTTACGGTAGGGTACCGTATTTCCTATTCGGTGATTTTAACTTTAGGACTGACACCGAAAGTGTCATCAAGGTACCCCTAATTTTTATTCAGAGCGAAATGTATAAACGAACGTGTACATCGACTGTGTTTGATTGCAGAAACTGACTGAAGGATTAAATCCTACTCGGGTACAAAGCAATAAAACGAGCGAGTTTACCAAATTGCAGTACACCAATAATGACAGCAAGACGATATTGACCGTGGGAAAGAAAGAATTTAATCATCAGGACCACCAAACAATCTTTCATAGTCCCAATGAAACGTGGGTAAGTAGATCTGATTTGGTGAAATAAAATTTAAATCTGTTAGGTGTAAATAATGTTTTCCATTATTAATAGTATTTTTAATTTAATATTACATCATAACTACAGGAGATTAAAGTGCATTAGTTCTTTTCTTGAATTTACATCTTTGTGTGCTATGTATTATAAAAAAAAGCAAACCAATGAGATTTGCAAAAACTACAGTTGGAACCAAGTTAATTGGCGGTGAGTCTTTGCAGGTAATATGCATTCCTAACGCATAGTAATTGACTGAACTATAAGATAGCAGGCAGCAGGCTCGTATTGGGAACACTTCAAATTTGTACCTGTCTAAATTATATAGGTTTTTTCAATAGGGAGATGACAATATTGTATTTAAATAAAACGCGGAAGATCAAACAATGTCTCGCTTTAGAGACATTCTGAGAACAAGACAGAAACAAAGTTCTTTGGACAGATTTTTAATAAAAGCTGCTAATCCTAGTAAAAACCGAAAGAAGATGGAAAAGTAAAACCTCTCAGAATGGGACTCTTCTTCAATAGACTAAAAAAAAATTTATTTTTGTTTCTATATTTTAGTAACACATGGATCAATAAGTCCCGAGACTAACAATGAAAACAACATTTTTTTTGCAAATTTTTTTTTTATTCATCAACATAATCACCTTTTAGGGTGATACAATGGTTCCAACGCTTTTCCAATTTTTCAATACCATGTTTATAAAAAAATTTATCTTTCGCTTCAAAATAAGCTTCAGTTTCAGCGATGACCTCCTCATTTGAGCCAAATCTTTTTCCCTGGAGCATTTTTTTAAGATCAGCAAAGAGCCAGTAGTCACTGGGGGCTAAATCTGGCGAATATGGGGGTGGGGAAGCAGATCAAAACCCAATTCGTTCAATTTTGCCATTGTTTTCATCGACTTGTGGCAGGGTGCATTGTCTTGGTGAAAAAGGATTTTTTTTCTCTGCACGTGCGGTCGTTTTTTTGCGATTTCCTCCTTCAAAAGCACCAGTAAGTCAATATAATAATCACTGTTGATCGATTTATCTTTTTCGAGGTAGTCAATGAAAATCACGCCATGTGTATCCCAAAAAACTGACGCCAGGACTTTGCCAGCTGACTGCTGCGTTTTCTGACGTTTCGGACGGCTTTCGCCAGCTGTGCGCCACTCAGATGACTGCCGCTTCGACTCTGGAGTGTAGTGATGTAACATTGTTTCGTCCATGGTCACGTAACGACGCAAGAAATCTTTTTTGTTGCGAGTAAATAGCGATAAACAGCTTTCTGAATCATCGACTCGTTGCTGTTTTTGTTCCATCGAGAGCAATCGCGGCACCCACTTGGAAAAAACCTTTTTCATGCTCAATTTTTCATGAAGGATAGCAAATACACTTCCATATGATATCTGTGTCATCTCAGCAATCTCACGGAGCTTCACTTTACGATCTTTCATTATAATTTTTGTCACTTCACTCACATTTTCCGGTGTAACGGCTTCCACAGGTCTACCCGAGCGTTCCGCGTCATTTGTGTCGGTACGACCACGTTTAAACTCGGCAAACCACCGACAAATCGATGCTTTTGATGGACAAGAGTCCGGGTAACATTTTTCAATCCATTGTTTTGCTTGCGTGGTGTTTTTACCCATTAAAAAACAATGTTTTATCAGAACACGAAACTCGGTTTTTTCCATTGTTTAAACAAACTACAAAACGACTTTACTCCAACCTCGATAACTCAGCTGTTTCTGGTCCGATCGACTTAAAATTTTGACACGTTTCAAGCAAAGGTTAGTACTCTAGAAAGACGTGGTTACTGGTTTACTACGAGCGCCATCTATGGGTTAGTCTCGGGACTTATTGATCCATATGTTATTAAAGAGAGTTTGATTTGATTTTGATTTAATGATTAAATGATATACTGCAATAAGATAACTTAAAAAATGTGCTGAAATAGTGTTTATATTATTAAACAACTTAATTAATGTACCACATAAAGAGGAGTTTTTTTTTGCATTAGAACGGATTTAATCATTTTTACATTACTTCTCATGGGAAAGGTTGGTTTAGTATACGTCCTATTCGGTATACAAAGGGTACTAGGAAAGTTTTGCAATATGACGCGACAATGAATCGTAGGAAGCTGCTTGTTGCTGCATGTTGAGACATGTTCATACGTGCATAGTAGCCGCCGCACCATGTCGATGGGCTCAGTTATTCATTAGCAGTGAGAGTGTAAAGTGCTTGTGATGGCATCGCGGTTACGAAATGAGATAAGGGCAGTTTTGCGTTATAATTTCTTGCAAAGTTCAATGACTGAAACCAACAGAGTAAGTGATAGACCAAAGAGTGGACGTCCAAAAAAAGCTCAGTAAAGCTGATGCACAGTTGCAATTTAGTTCCTTAAGAAATCGCGAGAAAGTTAGCGCAGAACTAGCTGAAGATATTGCGCGAACATCTGGTACTTCGGTATATGCTTCAACAGTAAGGCGATGCGTGGCTGTGAGAAAATCCTTACTGCGATGAGGTAATAGAGAGAAACGATTAAAATATGCCAGAGACCACGAAACTTGGGGATATAATGAGTGGCGACAAGTACTACGGACTGACAGATCTAAATATCAATTATTTGGAACGAGCAGATATCATGGTGAATCGTTATTGGAACCATGTTTACACACTACCATAAAGCATGGAGGAGGCAATATCCAAGTTTGGGGTTGTATTTCGGCAGCAGGTGTGGGTGAAATTGTAAAAATAGAGGGTAAATTAACTGGTGAGAAATACAGAACACTATTAGAAGAATATGCCATACCATCAGCACAACGACTGATAGATAATAATTTCATTCTACAATAAAATAATGATTCCGAGCATACCTCAAAACTTATGAAAACTTATTTAACACAGCAGGAAGCAAATGGGGTATTACAGACTATAATATGGCCACCTCGAAGTCCTGACTTAAATATTACTGAGCATGTGTGGGATTATTCTGACAGAAAAAAGTGTGAAAGGGGGCCAAAGAACAAACATGAACTGTGGAACATACTACAGGAAGAGTGGTACAATACTCCTGAAAATTTAATTGACTCATTAATGGAAAGCCTACCAAGAAGAATACAGGATACCATAAAAAATAAAGGTGGCCATTTAAAATATTGCAAATTTACGTTGTTTATGTTTAAATATCTATATGTTTTAGTTTTTATAAATTAAAAAAAAATTTCAAGTTGTGTAAGATTATTATTTATCCTTTTATAATAGTTTCTTGTAAAATTCAAGGTGCTTCTTTCTTTTGCACAGTACTGTATATCTTGAACTTAAAGCTAATTTAAAAAAGGCAAGATGAAAAATTTACTTTTTCTGAGAAAGAGATGGATAACGTCCAAAAGCCAGAAGAGAGTTACTTCCCTATTAGTCCGCAACTCCGTGCTTCCATTACCGACCACTTTAATGATACATGGCCTGGAAGTCCCGTGTTTACTTAATGAGAAAATCGCCTTGTAATTTGAAGTTATATTTCCTCCGTATATTTTAGAGTACCTATGCAAACGACTTCTAACTTTGTTACTTCGAGTATTATAGAACGGTTCTGAGAGTCTTGGGAAATTAATTTAATTACTGTAACTGATGTGCTATAAAATCTAGAAATTATACTGATACAATGTTAGAGAAGTTGGTCCCTGCAGCAGTTATCAAAGTTTCAGACATCGCCACCACTTAACGAGAGTAAAACAGCACGACAGACTTTATTATAAAATATAACATTATTAACGAAAACAAAAATTATTAGCAAACAGACGACCGCTCACACGAATGCTTTGAATTTGTTTAAAAGTTAAGGTTGTTTTTATACATACAAGAAAGATAAATATATGACTGACAACTGATGAACTAACAACAAGAACATAACAATTTTGTATTTAAATAAAGCAGAATAATTGAGATATTGGGCTGAAATGTATTCCTGGTGCAGTACATTTGTTACATTTAACTACGGAATTCGATCTCGTTCATATGGCCACCGCGAGCATGTTTGCAGCGATCGATTCTTTGAAGCCAATTTTCCACAACTGTTTCGCACGTATCGATCGGAACATTAGCAATTTCACGTTCGATATTGTCCCTGAGCTCCTCTAACGTTGTGAGGTTGTTGGCATAAACCAACGACTTAACGAAGCTTCCCTTTGTAATATTTTTGTATGTGGTAAACTGTGTAATGATCTGTTGGTTCCTTCGTTACTTCTACAATACTTCAATATAGTAATATCGCATGCCAGAACACAATACTTTTTTCACTTATTAATTACCTAGTTAGGCCACAGATTTATATAATGTGTTACAATTTAAATAATCTCTCGTAAGATTGTTGAGAGGGGTGTACCTCAGGGTTCAATTTTGGGGCTACTACCCTTTTCAGTGTACACGAGTATGTTGCCCGCAAACGTCAAATTTTGTAAATTACACATGTATGCTGATGATACTCAAATATATTTGTATTGTTTGCCTTATGATCTACCCAGGGCAGTGTACAAAATCAACAATGACTTGGTGCGTATCAGTTCTTACTGCAATAATCATTCCCTGCTCTTGAATCCCGACAAGTGTTGTGTTATGGTGTTTGGGTGGGAGAAACATGTGGAGGAGTCTAGGGGTCGACTTCGGATTATGTTGAACGGTTGTAGGATTCCGGTGGTCGCACAGTGTAAGAATCTGGGGTTGATTATGGACAATACATTCCGTTACCGATTGTATATATCGAAAGTTATAAGTACCGTCTACTGAAACCTGAAGATGATTTATGCATTTAGATCTATTTCTAACATTAAATTAAAAAAGGCTCTGTGTGACTTATTGGTGCTCTTGTTATTTAGCTATTGCCTACCTGTGTATGGCCCTTGTTTGGATTTCGATGATGTGGGACGGGTTCAGAGAGTGCAAAATTCGTGTGTGTGATACATCTTTGGTGTTCGTAAGTATGAAAGAATATCACATAAATTAAAAACTTTGCGGTGGCTGAATATGCGAAATCACATTGCTTTCCATTCTCTGAACCTTTATCAGAAAATACTTTTGACAAAGTGTCCTCCATACTTGCTGTATAAAGTTAGGTTTCGGTGCGATGTGCATAATATCAATGTAAGAAGGAAGAATATGATTGGTCTGCCTAGATACCGCACAACTTTTTTTAAAAGATCTTTCACGTATAATATTTATCACTATTACAATTCTTTGGATGATCACTTCAAGTCCATGGGATTGGTGCCTTTCAGGAGTGCTATATTTAATTACCTATTTGATAAGCAGTCTTGTGTGTGATGTCTCTTACCATTGTTAACTTATTCTTGTATACTAGGGAATTTTTTATATTACTTTTTCATATTACTTTGTTTAATTGTAATGACTTTGTTGGGTTACGGTTGTGTGCACGGGCAGAATAATTCAATTAGGTTAGGTTTTTATTAGTACTTAGTATTAGGCAATTACTTGTTATTTATATTTCTTTATAACTTTAAGGGTTTGGTGTTAGAGCAGGGGATGACTTCTAGTCATCCATCTGAACTACCCCTTAGGATTTTCCATTCAGTTGAATGTTTTGTATTTATATTACTTGTATAATTACTTCTTGGGAAATAAAGGCATATTATTATTATTATTTTTATTATTATTATTGTGATATATTTTTTTGTTCCCTAAATTTCGCAAGAAAACCCGCTGCTAATTACTTTAACACATTTATGCATGTTTTTATTTTCTTTATATATTCTGTTTGTTTACGAATAAATTCTTTATGTTGCTGTTTTTTTTTTTCTATAGATAATCTATAACCGGAATAATATGAACGTTTTTTCCAATGTACAAAATTATCAGTTTGAAGAAATACATAAATTGAGTATTGTGGTCTTGTTGTGGTCTGTTATAATGATACTATTACTCTGTCTTATCATGTATTTTTCAATAATTCTAACATATTTGTAGATAAAATTTACATTCTACCAGAATCACGATTAGTTAGTAGTCATTTCGTAATAAAAATATTTTATCTGTCTTGATTATTTTAAAAACCAAGTGATGAATAAGTAATTTAATTAGTCTTATAAATATAGAATTTACAATATTGTAATTCTGTGTGTAATCCCTTGATCATCTTTTGTCGATTATGTACGAGGTATGGCAATTAAATAATGAGACTGCGCTCCCCCCATTACGCAGCCGCATCGGACGAGGCTGTAATTGGAATATCACGACCTTGGTACTTCCCAAGCATCAACCCGTAATTTCGTCTCTGCGTCTGCTTTAGTTTACTTTCGAGCTTTAATTGTAGAAGACACTGTTTCTTAGTAGTGCCGTGATAATGGTTGACATAAAAATTGAGTCGCGAATTAACCTGAAATGCCTTGTCAAATTTAAAAAATCGCCAACAGGACGTTTACAGATGTTTAAGGAGGTGTTCGGTGATAATGTTATGCCACGTGCGCGAGTTTTTGAATGGCGGTTTTCTTTCACAAATGAACAAATCGAAATTGAAGGTAATGCTGATCGTTTTTTTTTTCGATATCAAGGGTGTGAAAAAGTGAAAAGTGCATTGAAGGGAACACATTTTCAGTCTAAAAACAAAAACGGCAGAGTTGTTGAAGAGACTGTGAACTGATGAACTACACTACCGTTCATAAGTATTTAGGCACCCATATTTTATAAAATTATTTGAACAGCATAGCTTCTAGGAAATTCATTCTTGTAATATTGGATAGGTATAAGGAAAGTATTAAATCTACAGAAACGCTGCATAAGTAACATTATGTATTACTTTATTACCTGCAATAAACCAAAATTTGTTATTGGGACTACCTGGGGATTAGCGCAATAAAAGTTTCTCCAAGTTCTTGTAATTGTCTTTCTGTGAAGGATACTGAAGGATAAGTTTAGTAATGATGTTTTAATGACCTCGGGCGAGTTTCATGTTACATTTTTGAAATTGCCCTCAGTTACGTTTCTGTATTCGTTGTGAGATATTCCTGTGCTAGTAGTGTTGTTAAGATCGTTAAATATGCCAAAAAGAAAAGAGATGGACATTGAAACGCGTTCCCTTATAATTGCGCACCATCAAGATGGCAAAAGCAACCGGCAAATTGCGAAACAATTAAAATTAAATAATACTTCCGTAGACTATTTCGTCAAAAAATACCGATAAAGTGGCAGTGTTCTCAATAAATCACGGAGTGGGAGACCCAGAGCGACAACTTCTGCTGAGGATCGTGCAATAGTGATCACAAGCAAAAGAAATCGACGGAAAACAGCCCCAGAAATCGCTGCAGAAATCAATGCAGACCGTCCAAAGTCAATAAGCGTAACAACGGTCAAACGTCGCTTATACAAAGCAGGTTTGTACGGACGAATTGCAATGAAAAAACCGTTATTGCGCAAACAGAATAAGCGGAATCGCTTAAACTGGGCTCGTGAACACCAACATTGGACAGTTGAACAGTTGAGTAAAGTCTTGTGGACTGATGAGTCAAAGTTCGAAATTTTCGGGTCCAGAAGACGTGTTTTCGTTCGGAGACCTACAGGTGAGCGTGCGGCAGAGCAATGTATTGTGCCTACGGTTAAACATGGCGGTGGTTCCGTGATGATTTGGGGTTGTTTTGGTGGTACGGTCGTGGGTGATATTGTGAAAATTGAGGGAATACTAAGGAAAGAGCAGTATCGAAACATTTTGGAGACCAACGCTATTGCTTCAGGATTAAGACTTTTGGGTAGGAATTTTGTATTCCAGCAGGATAATGACCCAAAGCACACATCCAAAATATGCAAAGACTATTTGCAACTCTTGGAAGCGGAAGGATCCATCGAAGTTATGAAATGGCCTCCCCAAAGCCCCGATCTAAATCCAATAGAGTTATTGTGGGAGGAACTTGATCGGGAGGTCCGGAAAGCAGTATCAACATCGGAGGCTGATTTGTGGAGGAAACTGCAGGAAGCTTGGGTCCGCATAACACCGGATACATTAGCAAAACTAATTGCAAGAATGCCGCGATTATGTGCTGCCATTATAAAAAACAAAGGAGGTCACATAGATGAATCGAAAATTTAAATATAATATGTAATTCTACTGCCAGATACTGTAATTAGTTATGTATGTATGTACATGTAATAAATATATTTTCATTTTTTCACTAGTGCTTTTAATCATTTCTTCTAAATTTATGGGTGCCCAAATACTTATGAACGGTAGTGTACATCATTGTTTTGAACAATGGAAGACACGTATAGAGCGGTGTCTAGATAGAGGAGGAGAGTATATTGAAGGGGATAAATGTTAAATATAAGTTTATTTGCAATAAATAATATTTCTCACACCAGCCTCGTTGTTTAATTGCCACATCTCGTATACCATCCCGTTTAAATTATCAATTGTATTTATTCCAAATGTTTCACATTATGCTAAATATAAATGAAATTAATTATAAGTAGTAAATACATTTAATATAATTTTTTTTTAATAATAATAATACACCACAATCTAGCTGCGATCGCGGCTTCACAAACACGTGGCATTCGTTCAACTAGTCGGTCGAGATATTCCTCATCGATAGAGTTCCATACATTCCGCAACTTACCCCAAAGATCTGTCTTGTTAGTAGGAGGTATTTTACGCACTTCACGATCTAAACAGTCCCATAACAGCTCTATCGGATTGCAGTCCGGACTTTGGGGTGGCCATGTCATTAATGTAAGGATTCCTCTTTCAGTTTGGTCGGCGAAAAACCTTTTTACAACCTTTGTTGTGTGTTTGGGGTCGTTATCTTGCTGATAAACAAACTCCGGACCCATTAGCTCCATCGCTGACGGAAGAGCATGCTCTTGCAATATACCCAAATAGACTTCTTTTATCATTCTTTCTGTAATTTGCACCAATTTTCCGATGTGCTCGCCTCCAAAGCAACCCCAAACCCTCACATTTCCACCACCATGTTTCACTGTCTGTTAGATGAATGTGTGGTTAATTCATCTAACATTTTCTCCCCGACACGATGACGAACAAAAGTACGGCGTTTATTTCCAAAAATTTCAAATTTGGATTCATCTGTCCATAAGATTTGTTTCCATTCTTCGACAGTTCAGTACCCGTGTGTTCTCGCCCAGGCCAATCTTTTTTGTTTATGTTGTGCAGACCTCTAAGTCCAGCTTCAGCTAAACTGCGTTTGGTTGTTGTTACGCTAACCATGGCTTCGTGGTGTACGTTATATTGTGCTGCTATTTCCGGGGCTGTAAGGCGACGATTGCGTAAGGACATTAACTTCAGATATTCATCTTCTCTTTTAGTAGTTATCCTCGCCCGTCCACAGCGTTTTCGGTCCCCGAGTTGGCCAGTTTCTGCCATTCTCTTTACAGTTTGACGAACAATACTCGGAAACTTTTAGTTTTCGGGCGGTTGCTCTATTAGAAAGATTTTTTTCGCGCAAAGCAATCATTCTTGCCCTTTGTTCAAGAGTTAGTTGCTTTCTCCTTGCCATGTTTTTAACACAATAAAAAAAAATACGTTCACTCGATAGCACTTGCTGACACTTCATTAACAACGTGAATACTGAGTATTCACTGTGTAATATATATAAAATATACACTTACAAGCGCACATATATCAGGTAAAGACTGGCTATTACGTCCACGTAATAAACCATACAATAAACAATTCCGAGTAAGGGATAATCTCCGTGACACCCTCATTATATTATTTCTTGAAACAGAAAATAAGGCGTTCATTCGTTTATACAAAATACTTCGGTTAAATAACGTGCAAATATGTAAAATGATTTTAGTTGGATAAAATTTCAATATATTGACTTAGACATTTTATTTCCTTCTGCAATTAAAATTATCTGTAGTGCGATTAAACTTATGGACGGTAGTGTAGATGTAAAATTAAAACATTTTAATACAAATTTTTCAAGTGCGCCAATGATTCCGCCATTTTTGATCGCACTAATTAACTTAAAATACCATACCTTGTACTTGTATAACTGCGGATCACTTGAACAAACTTTTTGAAACATAATCCCTTAAACAGACTAACAAATAAGTTAACTTAAAATATCCAGAAGTAAAGTGGTTTTCTAGAATATAGGAAACTATTATTGATACTAAAAATTTCTTTTTTATAGCTGAAGTCTTTCGATAAGGAACTGGAGGCATTTGAAAATACACTAGCGGAGTTTCCGGTGATGTTCCCGCCATCATATCCGTTCGAAGAGAAAATAAGCCTAGCAGCAAGTTACATGCAGACCAGGTGTCCAGCTTGGTGTGACAGAGTTCTGTTAAGCTTTACAGCGAAAGAGCTCATCCATGACGAAGAGAACGTGGAATACAACTTAATGGGAAGAAACACTTGTATGGGTGATCACAAGGTACGTCAAGTAGTTGCCAAAAGTGAAGTTAGTTTTTGGTCTTTTTTCTAAGAAACTGTCTTGTTTGATTTCTCTTCTTATTATTATGCAGCCAGTTTATTTGGAATTTCACATGTTGGTTTCTGAATAATGGAAAGGTATTCTATTGCATAGGAGATATTTTCAACCTTTTTTGTGTCTACTAGTTAGTTTTGGAAATTGTTTTGTTGCGTTGCTATTTTTCGGATAAATGTTGGCAGTGTTTATTTGGTGGTGTATAAATGAGATATTACGATCTTATTCTTTTGTTTGCGTTTCCAATTATACCGTGAGATCAATTAAGCTATGACTGTTACAACTTGGTTGAGAACTGAGTTAAATGATAGATCATATTTTTATAACTCTCAATCAAAATTATGCACTTTAAACAAAGTAATGTAAAAATAAATACAAAAACTCAGTTGTGTAATTTTTACAGAATGTCTTTTTTAAAAAATAGTAACAATTGTTTCGTTAATATTGTGCCTTCTTCAAATTAAAAGGAAAATCTATCACAAACGGAATATATTCTAGTCAGTGTATTTTTAGGGTAAGGACGATATACAATTGCAAGTAAATAAGTTTAACAGTGGAGAATTATTCAAATCTACTTGATTATTTAATAAATTATTGCATTTTTTATCTTTGTTTATTTCTATAGTTTCAAGTAATGATAACTTTATCCCTTTATTTTCTGAATGTACAATGAGTAACTCTGAATTAAGAGAATGATTACAAATATTTAACGTACTGCGTAGTTGGAATCATTTTTGTTATGATTAAAACTTCTTTTGTTTTCTGATATCCAGTTTGACCCCTATATATCTTAGAGAATCATCGTACAGTCAATGCTGTATGGTATAGGTTCCCAAACTTAAAGCCATGGCGCCCTTAGCGTTCAGATTATTTCCGGTGACGCCCTTCATATGAAGCAAAACGAGACCTGATAATTTTAAGTCTAAAATCTTATATTTTTCAATTTGTTTCGTTTTGGCGAGGTTATTGCGGTGCCCCTGGAGACTCCCTGCGGCGCATACTTTGGGAACCCCTGCTGTATGGTATACAACCATTTATTTGCCAACTGTGTTCCAAAAAGTGCGCGAGAAACGACCAAGAGGACGAATCATTCTGAATCAAGACAATGCGCCATCACAACGTATCTCAAACATCAGAGTTTTTAGCCGCTTCACGAACGGAATTAATGACTCATCTGCTTTATAGTCCCGGCCTGGTACCTTGTGATTTCTTTTTATTCCCGTACATAAAAGACAAAATGCGTGAATTGAAACTTAATACCCCGGAAGCGACTACGGAAATCTACGAAAATTTCGTATCTGAGGTGACTGAAGAACAATCTTTTGAGAACTGGTTCCACCGAATGCAGAAGTGCATAGATCGTAAAGGCGAATATTTTGAAAAAAATTAGTTAAATTAATTGATTTTTTTCTGTATCATCCGCAAAAGTTTGAAAGCAACCTATGTAAATAAGAACTTAAGAAACTTAATGTAGATATAGAACTTGAAAAACATAATGTAACTATTCCTTTTCGAACTAACAATACACTAGGAAAATTAATTAGAAATAACAAAGAAAATAAATAAATCCATCAAATCAGGAGTCTGTGAGCTTTCTTGTAGTGATTGCTCTAAGATATATATCGGTCAAACTGGAAGATCTACGAAAACAAGGATATCAGAAAACAAAAGAAGTTTTAATTACAACGAGAATGATTCCAACTATGCAATACATTTAAATACTTGTAATCATTCTTTTAATTCATGAGTTCACCTTTCTACATTCAGAAAATAAAGGGATGAAGTTACGAGGGAGCGTTTTTATATTCGCGGAATGGGGGACAAGGGGTGGAAATAAAAAAACCAAATTATTTTTTTTTTCAATATATTCACCTGCAAGACGGATACATTTTTCACATCTTTCAATTAATTTATTTATACCCTCATAAAAAAAGGATTTCTCTTTATCTGCAAAATACGCCGAAACTGCCTCCTTGACTTCATCATCGGCAGTAAATTTTTTACCCCGCAGCTCTTTTTTCATTTTCGGAAACAGGTAATAATCACTCGGGGCCAGGTCTGGGCTGTAGGGTGGGTGATTCACAATTTCGAAGCCCACCTTATGCAGGGCAGCTAACGCAACGCGGCTCTTGTGGACGGGCGTGTTGTCGTGCAAAAGCAGAACACCTTTTGTCAATTTTCCCCGTCTTTTCTCTTTAATGGCTTCTTTTAGTCGCTCTAATATTGAAGCGTAATATTCTCCGGTTATAGAAACACCTTTATCTTTATAATCGATCAACAATATTCCTTCCGAGTCCCAAAATACCGCTGCCATGAGTTTCCCAGCTGATTGTGACACTTTAAATTTCTTGGGAGGTGCTGTGCCCTTTTTATGCCACTGCATGGAGTCTTGTTTGGACTCAGGTTCATAATGATGAACCCAAGTTTCGTCTCCAGTAACAATTCCACTCAATACACCATCCTTGTCTTCATTACAGAGGTCCAAAAATGCACGCGAACACTCTACGCGCTGTTGTTTTTGCGGCGGCGTGAGCATTCTCGGCACCCATCTTGCGCTGACCTTAGACATGCCGAGATGATCGTGTAGGATTTTAAAAATTGTTGTATCGGATACTCCAACCATTTCTGCGAGTTGTTTCTTCTTTAGTCGAGCATTTTCGAGTACAATTTGTTCAACTTTTTGGATAAGTGCTGACGTGGTCACCTCAATGCTCCTGCCCGGCCTCGGGTCGTCTTCAAGGGATTCCCTTCCTTGTTTAAATAAACTATGCCACTTGTACACCATGGTTTTTCCTGGACAAGAGTCGCCGTAAACCAATGACATCTCATTCATTATGGTCGCGACTGATTTTCCTTGCCTGGTAAGGAACTTTATAACGGCACGATATTCGATTTTTTCCATATTTCACTTTTCACTCCTGATTATGTTACTTGGTTGACGATAGCTCAAAGACTAACTGTCTAATAACAATGAAACTTCGTATTTATACTAATCATGAGTCGCTGCACAGGCCACGCCCCTAATGCGCCTACTCACCCCTGTACAACCCGCTCATTCCGCGAATATAAAAACGCTCCCTCGTATCATTACTTGAAACTGTAGAAATAAACTATCATAAAAAATGTAATATTTAATTAAACGACCAAGTAGATGTTAAGCACCATTTCCACCCTGAAAATAGTTTAGCTGACTAGACTATATTTGTTTCTGTTAGATTTATCTTCTAGTCTGAAGAAGGAAGCCACAGTGTTGACGAAACAATTCTCAATTGAGTTTTTGTGTTTAACCCTTTGCACTCCAGCTTAGTAACTCATGGAGGATACCAATAACTCCAGTACTATATTAGTTACAAGTACATACCTGTAATGTAAAGAAAAATGGAGTCGTTGCAATAAAACAAAACATATTTCTTAGTTATTTTTTTAAGAAACATATTCTTAGCAACACAACCGTGTCCGATTTATTGTTAGCATTTTAATGTCTCAAATAGGGCGACAACGGAGTTCAAAGGGTTAATTTTATTATGGATTGTCATCAACTAAACCTTGTCTCAGAATAAGGAGTGATTCAAATATTGCGCCAAAATAGTACATATTTTTAAGAGATTTCATTGGTTCTTGAACAGGCAAGTTTAATATGGATAAATGAATGCCAGATATCCGCCATTTTTCATAACCTGTAAATGTTTAATTACATTTTTACATTGTTTTATTTTAGTAATTTTAATTTTGGATAGGTTGTACATGTTAATCCAAAAAGTAACGTTTGTACAATCATACTTCCATTAAAATGAATTTTTTTTTCATTTATTTTTATATAATAAAGAAAAAGATTAATATTGTTGACAAACTACTACATTCACAACTGTTTATGTTTCATTTTTATGGTGAGTTACATTTTTAAGCTGTGTTCCGCGTTTTAGCGGGATATTTAAATCACTCCTTCTCTATCCGCTTCTGGGCTTCCGGGCTGGAACCGCGTTTCGTACCCATTTGTATGGGACATCTTCAGGACTGAACTACTGCACCTGAAGATATCCCATGCAAATGGGTACGAAACGTCGGCAGATATACAGGTGACGCGGTTCCAGCCCGGAAGCCCAGAAGCAGATAACTTGGACCACGACCGCGGAAGTCTACGCACTCCTTCTCATACTGAGACAAGGTATAAAAGCCACATCAGTTAAAGTAATGTAAAGCAACATAACCTAAAATTAAGTAAGACGAAATTATTTTGTTTATTTTTATATCACTTTAAATATTAACGAATATTGATTAATTAACTATTAATTCTATACTTACACATATCTAAGTCCTCGTGTTCCAAAATTTTCAATTGCAATATTTTGCTAATGTACTGTAATGACATTTATTGCAATAGGTTTTGAATACCGTTACAATATTACGTACTGCCACTATTTATCGTCTACAATTCATCAAAATTAATTTCTAATTCATCTAGTACATTTCCCCTTATTTCTTATGATTTTTTTTTCGATAGATGTAGATTAACATTTTCATTGATACAAATTCGTCAGTATTAATATAATTATTTTTTTAAAAGCGAAATAACTCTGAAAGGATCTGGGTAATATAGAGTGTGAGCAACAATGAGTGACCTGATCCTACACTTCTTTCCATACATATCACCTCAACATTTACTTCCTCTTAAAAGTGAAATTAGACAGTATCTCACGCATTTCTAATAATTATTGTATAATAAAAATATGCTAGCTACTATGTAAACAACAAATACTACTGTGAAAACGGCCATTTCGCTGCGTATATGTGAACTAAAGACTTTAAAAAGACTGATGAAGGCTAGCATATAAGTATAAATAATGGATATTAATCACAAAACAAGTTCTGTACACTGCACGTCAATGAAAGGTTAATGACATAAACATAGAGTAGGAAAACTCACTAGAAATTACTAAACTGCTAACTTCAGATAGAAAAAAGGAAGTAAGTGCTGATATGGGGCGTGCGGAAAGTAGTAAAAATCAGGTCAATTATTGTTGCTCACTCGTTAGAACAACTTGTTAAGGAAGAGATGGAATCTTCGACAGACTGGTAGGCATCTACTGTTCTGTTTGTTGTTCAGTTAGAATTAATTTGATGAGAAAATCTCCTGTTTGTGATATATACGAGCGCCAAGCGAAAACTGGATGATGTATTTTTATAGTGTACCTATGATATCTTTGTCTACTGTTATTTGATTATTCCATTTGTATTTTGCTTTATTTTATTACTTTAGAGTCCTGCAAAAGGCGTCCGTTGGACTCAATAAAGAACTATTATTATTATTATTATAAGATCTAATCTAAAATATAAATGATGCAGTAGATACAAATGGCGGTTTATATTCCATCTCTTTATTTATCAAAGTACAATTATGTTCAATTGATTTAACATTGTATACAGGCTGTGTAAAGTTAGTTAGTTAGTGCAAAAGTTCCCAGGAGCGCCATTCTTAGTTTGCTTCTGAATCGAAAATCTTAAAAAATGCATCATGCTTCGTATATATTTAAGAATCACTTAAAAAATATAGTTGGTAACACTGTACTCGCATACTACTGTAATACTAGGTACCCCAATATTTTCTGAATT
The DNA here is from genome assembly GCA_031893035.1 of Dermolepida albohirtum. NCBI lineage: Eukaryota > Metazoa > Arthropoda > Insecta > Coleoptera > Scarabaeidae > Dermolepida > Dermolepida albohirtum. The sequence continues at coordinate 246,747 of JAVIWB010001852.1, read as the reverse complement.
TCAATATTCAAAAATATTTTTTTTGTCATCGACACAACGTTGCCACATGTTTTTTTTTTGTGAAAGTGTGTTAATGAAGAAATGTTAAAAAAATTTTGAAGTCAAAAAGAAAAATATTTTCTAGAAGATAGTATTAAAAATGTAGATACAGTCACACACACTTTCACTTCTACATTGCATCTATTTTTACCAAGATATTGAACAATAATGCTCACTTGTGATCTAAAAGTCTGAGTGGTGAGATCGTGAACACGTTTGAGGAGTTCAAGTTACAATATTATGATGTCGATTTCTTTGATTCAGAATATAACAAGGAGCAACGCCACATGTAACTTTTGCGCCAACTTATACATACCCAATGCCATTTTTGTTAAAGAATAATGGTAATTTTGATGGAGCCTGTGGTTGATTAACTTGAATCACTTAATAAATAACCCCTTTCCACATTAATTTTCGTATTCTGTATACGTATTTCGACAACTAAGTTGTCATCATCAGCAGATAATTAAACAGTGTCGCACCTGGAAAACTACGCCACAAACCCGAACGAAACAAATTCCATCGAACGCCAAAACGCACACTTAGCATTTTGGTTTTCGACGGTAGAAATCGTGTACGGAATTTATTTCGTTCGAATTTTTGCCGTAGTTTTCCAGGTGCGACACTGTAACTAATTATCTGCTGATGATGACAACTTAGTTGTCGAAATACGTATACTGAATACGGAAATGAATGTGGAAAGGGGTTATATATCTACTTTAAGTGATTAAAGAATAATGTTGAAAACTACGTTTGTATTTTTTGTTTGTATCGAAACTAGAAAATATAAATTACTCAGATCCTTAAAGGGGAGATGTACAAAGACATGTTATTCGTAAAATGAGGTAATTTAGGGAATAATTATTTTAAAGTTGCATGTGTTATAATGATCAATCGTATGTAATAGTTTCACATAACTTAAAAGTTCATACAGTTTCACATGCGTGAACACAAGAGTAGATCCTTGTGTTCACGCATATATGCGATATACAAATTAATATTCGTACATGCGACGTTAAAAGTAATGTGGATTACGTTAATTTTTTCTTTGCAGCCGGTTTATCTGAGAATGGCACTCACTGGAAACGCAGGTATAATTAAATGTTGTGACCATACACCTCAGTGCTTGCCATTATCTTGTCAGTGTTGCAAAAAATTCGCTTTTGTTGTTATTAATGTAATCGACTTTGACGATGACGATTACTTAATGAACATTAGAAAGAGTTATACTAATATACCGGTAGACAGTAAGCTATTGCATGAGCCCATAACTAGAGATATGCTGTCGCATGACCCTTATACACCAGAGAGCTCTGATTCGAGGTCACCCTATCCCGAGAACCAAGATCATAATGACAAAGACTTACGGCGACAGTCTGTAACACCGGCGGAATTAAAACGTAGATTAGAGCATATATTAAGGACAGAGAACGTACATATATTAAAACGATCGACTTCTATTGACGTGACACCGCACATTGTGCCCAGAGAAATATTTAGGAACAGAGCGATGAGTGAACTGCCTAAAAATTCAGTTAGAGCCAGGTTAATTTCGAGCTCTAGTGTACAGTCGACGCTTAGGCTGCAAAGCCATAGTTCAAGTGACGAGGAATGGTTCGAATACGAAATCGAATCACCAGATAAAATCTCAGTTGTTAAAGAATATTGTGATGATAAGAGTAACTTAAACAAGGAAAGCTATACCAAAGGAGAGCGTATTAAAACTAAGAAAGGCATGCGTTCTAAAAATTGTTGTTTTATTGTGTGATCTTTGATTTTATTTTTAGTTAATATTTGTGTGTCTGTCGTAATTTCATTTTGTATGATTGTATGCTTTCATTAGATAGACGTGTACAATGAGAATCAAATAAGGCCTTGTGATCAAAGTGAAATGATATATTGGTATATGTTGCAAAAGTACTTTTAATTTAGTTAAAAAAAGACTTCTAAAATATATTTATGTATTTAAGATTTTTTTAAATATGTGACATACAGTTTGTCAAAGAAATGTACACCCCGTGATTATTGTATATTAAATATGAACATTCAGCTGTGATAAAACATACCTACTTCCACTCGCAACAACGTTAAAAAACTCTAGAAACCTCTAATAATAATATAAAGACTGTTATTATTTGTAAATACAAAAGAATTTGCTAAATATTCTAACATCGAATGCCTCAAAAGTTCTGATACACTTGGATTCTATAAAATATTTCTCTATTTTAAATCATAAATTTAGGACGAATTCGGTGAATCCCCTGCATAGTAACACGTAATTGTGAAAAATAAGCATTTGCTGCTTTTACAAAGATGAATTGTCAAAGTAAATACATGTCTAGTAATATGCGCCAGTTAATAACACTACACAAAAAAGCCCCTAGGCCAAATTGCCAAATTTATCGAAAAAAAAATATTAGAAAAATATTGAAAATATGCTGAACTGTTGAAATTAGGCGTCCAAACATTGTAAATGAGCTCAATCAGAGGACTGTTACAAATGCAATGAGTTAAAATTCATGGATAAGTAGACTGAGGATAGCCGTACACATGGAATTTGATACTGGAAAGAAAGCACAAGAAGAAAACTTAAAGAGAATTTAAAAAAAAACTGGTTATAGTGGAAGAGTATCACGTAAAAGATCTTTCATTAAGGATCGTCAATAGTTTCCTGCTGTAAAGCATATAGGTAAGTATAAAAGTCGTTAATGAAAGGTTTTTTTAAGTGGAACTTCTCCGTTATATCCGGCTTTTGTTCAAATTCTCTTTACGTTTTCTTTCCATAATTCCATACACTTCATTTGTTTGGCTAATCTCAGTGCACTTATTCATGAATTTTAACTCATCATACTTACAACAGCGTTCATTTAGAATTTTTGAACTTCTATTTCTCGGTACAATTTCAACAGTTCAGGATATTTTGAATGGTGCACAACACGCTTTAACGATCAATTTGGCTATGTGGCCTGAGGGGTTTTTTCCCTTGTGTAGTGTTGTTTGTTTACCTTTACAACTCGTCGTTGTAAAAGCATCAAAGGTTTATTTTTGACTAATACGTAATATTATGAAGGGGATTTACAGAATTCGTTGTCAATTTATGACTTACACTAAAAAAAAATTCTTATAGCACTGAAGTGTACGAAAAGTTTTGTAACATTCGATGTTAGAATATTTAGCTAATTCTTTTGTAGTTGTAAACAGTAATAGTTTTCATATTATTAGAGGTTTTTAGTTTTTTTTAAGTTGTTTAATGGAAGTAAATATATTTTACCACAGCTGGATGCTCACATTTGATTTTTTTATTCGATATTCACGGGGAGAACGAACACTTTTCTCACTGACTGTATATATAAAAAACCTACACGATGTAAATACTAGTTACCGCACTATAAAAGTAGAAAATGGATATTAGAAAGATTTTAGACATAGATATAGTACGTAGGCTTTGATAACTATCCTTCAATCTTTTTTTTTCACTTCGTGTTGTTTACATTTAATAATCTGCAATCCATACTACCAAGTTAAAAATTTAAGCGAGAGATTCGCCAAAACAAACAATAACAGTTGCTGTAACTGTCTTCGTAGACATATTTATGTAGTTTATACATTTTATATTTTAATGAACAAACAGTAAGAGAAAAAGATGCTCGAATAGATATCTCAACTAGTTTCGCCATTGAAACAACTGATGCTATATAGTATATTTTGCTATGAAACTAATGTATGCAAGGCTATACATATATTAAAGAGAAAACGCTAAAATATAATGAATATATTATGAAGTGCTAACGGGTATCTATTAATGATTGAAGTTGTTAGCATGTATCAAATTTTGGCTAAGTTTGTACCACTACATTAGCCTTATACAGTACCCACCTTCGATGGAATTATAAAAATTGTTTATTAAAAATCAAACACAATATTTTTGCATTTGGAAATGTTTATTGTCAATATTTGCTAATTACAATTGTTTAACAAAATTAATTTTGAAATCATTATTATGATAAAAATACAAACGAACATTCTTCAAGTTAATAATACAATTAACAAAAAAATGTTGGTATTGGTGACGCTGACGCTGTAGGCATCAATGAATTCTCTGTTTTCATAAACATGCTGAAGTTCTTACTGTGTAATAGCCTGAATCACTTCCAATTTCTCCGATTAATTCATCTTCTGTAAATTAGTCTTTAATCTTTTCAAACAAAAAATAATTTGGAGAGGTCAAATCAGTTGACCTAGGCGATGGTATATCTCGACTAATAATGTGATAAAACACTATGCTAGTGTTCTTCGCACAGCATGAGTTGAAGCGGCATCATTTTGATCAAATTCTTTTTCCAACTCATCATTATTGAGTTACTTCTCCAAATTCTTGCAAAATGATTTGGTATCGTTCGGCATTGATTGTATCATGGAGATATATTTGGTCTCATTATTCGACGACATGATATTACAACTGAAGTGCCAACATTTATGGAGTGAAGGTCTCTTTCAACAAAGGCGTGAGGGTTTTCCGTTACCTATGCTTTATAATTTTGAGAATTTATATAATTGGGTAAATGAAACAAAGCCTCATAGGTAAAAAACGTTAGATCTAATGCATCATATTGTTTATAATATTATGTTATCATTAAACCAATTGCACTAGATCATTTCTTGATTTAAAATCAATAGGATATAATCTATAGATTACAGATACCTTATATTGGTATATGGGGGTGAATCCCTTTGCTACACTCCTGACCCACTCACAATAAAAAATTTGCAAATATTTTACTTCTATTTTTCTATATATTCTCCATGAAGGTTAACACATTTTTCCCATCGATGTTCTAGCATTTCTAACGCTTTCGAAAAAAAATATTGTTCAATCTTTGCAAACCAGTGATTTACCGCACATATCACATCATTATTTGAAGGAAATCGTTTACTATGCAAGTGTTCTTTAAGTTTTGGAAACAGTTGTTAATCGCTGAGGGCCAAATCTGGCGAATATAGCGGATATTTAACTGATTCGAAGTCTGCTTGAGCTATTGCAGCTGTTGCAAAAAAGCGAAGGTCTTCGTGGTGATGTTCCCTTACAAATACAGCTTTTTGCTTCAAAGTAATCCCACACTCCTCGGTTATGTTAAATGACAACAGCATCAGCAATATTTGCATTGGGAAAAGCTTCTTTAAATTGCGTAATAATTGATTCTAGAGATTAAGCCAGCCAGATTATGGGGAATAAGTCAAATTTTTGAAAAAAATTCAGTTCTAACAGAAGTGAAGAATAGATTTGTTTTTAAAAAATTTCTGTGTTTCATATACGATGTATAAAGCGGTTAAAATTAGAACTTTTTTTCAGTTTAGCATCGTAAAAAGCGCATAATTATATGTAATTAGTAATCTATTGTGGATTTTCATTTAATAACTGTTTCTATAATGCAATTTATGGCACATTAAAAGCACTCAAATTAACTGTCTTCGTGGTCTAATGGTCACGACGCATTCCCGGAGAGAATGAGATCGTGGGTTCGAATCCCATGCGGAGAACAGAAATATTTTCAAAAATTCCTGCATTAGATATACGATGTATAAAGCGGTTAAATAATTTTTGAGTTTAACATTGTAAAAGTATAGAATTATATGCAATATAGTTTTTATATTTGATGTATTACGCGAAATAGAAATGTAAGTGCATACAGGCGGCTGCATAACATTCTCCAAGGCGGCGCAATATTTATTCACTACTTCAGCAATAAATGATGATTTCTAAAGAGGCCGATCCATGAACACTAATCCATCCCTAGACAAAAACAGAAAATCCACCACTGTCTCTTGTGTTTTACACAAATCTTTTATTGTATCGTGTGCTTCTGGGTCTATAAACTTCCGAAATGCGACTACTGTTTGTAGACGAAAAAATTGTTTCATCTCAAAAAATAATTTTTCCTCATGTTCTTGCACAGCCGAAAAACATCTTCCTAACACTTCTAACTACCTTCTTCTGGTAATAAAAGATGCCGAAAACAAGCACTGATCACACTGTGGAGTTGAAATTTTTGGGCGATTTTCCAAACGCTTTCTATGGAATTTGTTTCCTCACGTTTTCTCTTCAAATTAAAGCTGTCTTTTCCGCAGTTAAGGCTATTGTGTAGATTACGAATACTAAGCCTTACAACCCATTTTACGGTTTCAGGTGATACGTTTTATGGTGTTTTTTGATTTAAATGACAAATGATAATGCTCATGTAGTAAATGACAGTAAGCAACAACCTATATCAACGCAAAACGGTCCAAAGCCGTTTTTGCTAAACAAAATATTACTGTTTAAAGTTTACAACCACGTGCATCCAGTTTGTAAACTTTATACAGACTAGATGCATACATTTTGCCAAACATGATTTGGCATTTTCAGCAGATATTAAATAAGTGTCAATTAAAGTCTGATATTAGGATTATGAATACAGTTCTTAGATCCAGCTACCACTTAATTAACAACTCACGATCAATTTCAGCTCTCTCATTTATTAGATGTAAGAATTGTTTGTGGTACAGTGTCAAAAATGAATAAAAAACTAATTTTGCAACGAATTATGTATTCCTTTTCATAATTTATACGAAACGTGTTTTTTAAGTAAGGGCCGTTTGAAAATAAAAACCAAACGAAAGAAAATTTTCAAAAACCAAATTTATTTTCAGATTCATTCGTAGCTGCCAAGTTTGTTTAAACACTTATCAAACCTAACTCTAGATTTTGAATACCTGCTCCGATAACCAAGAGGTCACGGTCGTTTTCATGTCTTGGTCATCATTGTGGTGGTTGCTGCCGAGATTATGTTTGAGATAGCGAAATTATGGAAATTACTCGGCGTAAGGTCGGGTTTGTTGGGGGCTTGGTCCAAAACTTCCCAGCCAAAAGAGTTCAATAAAGCTCGAATCTGAGCTGTGGTGCGAGGCCTTGTATTGTCATGGAGTAGCAATATTCCCTGTCAGTATGCCGCGTCTTTTGTTTTGAATCGCTCTGCGTAGCTTTCGCAGGGTTTGACCGTAGGCTACCGCATTTATAGTGGGGCGAGCGATTCGATAATCTAGAACATTTTAAAGACACAGAACAAACCGTATAGGTTACTTACACAGCTGCAACTGAGCACAGTTGTTCCCAAAAAACGCCGGGACACGACGCAAGCACTAGTTGCTGTGCGGGTACCACCTGTTAGTGTGTACAACAAAACGGCCGTTATTTAAAAAACGCCTTGTAGATACATTTTTTTGTAAGATAATTGAATTTTTTAAAATTTGTCTTCAGTTATACTTCGAACGTATTTGATGTATCACGTGAATTTTAGAATGAAATATTAAATATTTATAGAAAAAGTAGTTGTTATTATTACGATTTAGTCGTTTTACGTGTTTAATCTGTCACTAAACATGCAAATGACTATGAAAATCCCTTGAATTTCAAGGTACTCAAGTACTTAGATAAGCAAGTATTGTTTACTGTTTCCTTTATATTTTATAGACCAAATTGAAGTAGAATCAGTCACAAAAGTGTTCGTATTGTACGACTGTAATATTGAATATCGTTAAATGTAAATATCCGTCTATGATAAAGCATATTTACTTCCATTTAAGTATGTTAAAAAACTTTAAACACCTCTAATAACAATATGAAACCTTATTACTTAACCCTAACAAGAGGAGTGATCGGAAGAAGAGACGAGGGTAGACCTCCAACTACATGGATTCAAGCAGTTGAACAAGATTGACGGGAATTCCGCGCTAGGAACAGTGGAGACAAGTATGAAACCAAGACGTGGGCCTCTAAGACCTCTCGAACTATATGTAGTTGTAGTTAACTCATACATATTACCAGACATGTGTTTACCTTTCCAACTCATCTTTGTAAAAGCATCAAATGTTTATTTTATTATATACTTGATCGTATGAAGAATATTGAGACCGGATTCAAACTTTACACAGGACATTTCAAGCGATAGAAAATTCGGGAAGACACGTACAAGCCAGAGGAATTACCACATATAGTGATGAGTGGCAAAAAAACAGTCCTTATCAGGACTGCCCTAAAGATGGCAATAAAGTAGCTGCCGGAACGTCAGAATACTTAAAAAGCACCTACAGAAACAGCCCAAACAATAACTTGTGTTTTCATATTGTTATTATACGATGTTTTTTAACGTCGTTAAATGGAAGTAAATATGCTTTGTCAAAAAAAAGTTCACATTTGATGATATTTAATATTCGTATGATGTACGAACACTTTTGTGTTTGACTGTTTATGACTTGGTATTTTCTATTAAACTTCTGCAGGTAGACTTTGATAGAGACTGTGAACTCTGGTCAAATTAATCAAATAAGGTTGATGTAACCCCTATCCCCAATAATTTTCGTATTTCATATACGTATTTCGACAACTAAGTTGTCCTCAAACGCACACATCATCAGCACATAAGTTTAAGACTAGAGTACAATTTAAATTATGTAAAACGAATCTACAGTGTGTGTTGGACTCTCGACGGTGTAGGTCTAGTACGGAATTGTTTCTGTGCAGATTTTGCCGTGCTTCCAGGTGCAACACCGTGATTATCTGCTGATGATAACAACTTAGTTGTCGAAATACGTGTATAGAATACGAAAATTGTGGAAAGGTAATATATCAACCTTATCTGATTAAACTTCTACAGTAGAAATTCTGAGGATAAAATCGAATAGTTAATATGGAACATTGCACGAAATATGGTACTTAGAATACAATTATTTGGTTTAATGATTAAGTATATTATAAGTATTGTATATAAAATGAACTATGTGTTTATATTGATAAGGATTTTTTTCTTTAAAAAGAAGACAAACTTAGTTTTGCCTTATTTAATTCTTATTGTACACTTTATTGCTACTTTAATATTGTTTTAATAGTTTTGAGGCATATATGCGTAGTAATCTTTGCAAAGATGTATCTGTATGTTCATAAAAAAATAATTTTGTTTCTGTTTCCTATACAGGCCTGAGCATAAGTGCAATGAATAGATTAAATGTAAAGGAACATAGTTTATCAAATGTCCAAAATATCATTGATTCGTCAACAATAACAAGGTATATTTATATTAAAAACTTAGATAATCCTGTTAAAGTATTTAGGGAAACAACAGTGTGAATCTGTCCCAAAATGTAGGAATTTACGTGCAAATCGACCTGGATCTTAGAGTAACCCGAATTTGCCAAAAAAAAAAGAAAGTTCATTTTGTCCCGTTCACTAAGTAAACAGTACAAATAATGCAAACACTTATTTAACAATAATTCCAACACGACCTGATACTCTTAAATGTTATACGCGCTTGTTATGGAATGCGGGAAGCATTGCAACATTTTCGAGAAAGATCTGACGTGAAGTTTTCGTTGTTAAGATGTAATGAACAAAGCTGACTGAACCTATTTTTGTCAAGTTAATTTTTATAAAGAAATATCAAAATAAATTCTTAGATTTTTTTATTTTGTTTTCGTTTTTTTTTGTTTGGTGCCAATTTATATCTTACAGGGGTTATGCAGGAAGTAAATTACATATAACCACAACTATTTTGTGTGAATTATTATTTAATATATCATTCTTAACACAATGTTTATTAAACTAGTTTGAGAAGTAATATGTATATCTGAACATTTTGTTAGGAAATACATTGAAACTCTTTCTATGAAATCTCAGGAAAATTAACGAAATTTTATTATCATTTCATTATTTAAGCATTTACATTACCGGTCATATTTATTTGCCCACCCTTAGTTTTAGCCAAAATTATTAAACTATCAAATATGTACTGAAAATTTATTCATTGTACCAATACAATAGTGTAAAATAAACATAAACCACTTTTCTTATATATCATCAAGCATCCTTTCAATTAATTTTTGCAGTGTATCTTCTGTAATTTGTGCCCAGGCTTCTTGAAGTTGTTCCCAGAGTACAGTGGTGGATGATAGAGCACGTTCTCGAACCTTCCGGTCCAATTCTTCCCATAGCAGCTCTATTGGGTTCAGATCAGGACTTTGAGCTGGCCATACCATTATAGAGATTTGCCCTTGCTCTTCTAGTTGACGCAAGTAATCACCACTCAATCTAGAAGTGTGTTTCGGATCGTTGTCCTGTTGAAATACAAAGTTTTCGCCAAGAATCCTTAGTCCTGAAGGAACAGCGTTATTTTCTAAAATTTCCTTGTAGCCTTCTTTTCTTAGGATTCCCTCAATTTTGACGAGATTGCCTACAGATCTTCCACCAAAACACCCCTCATTCATTCAGTCATTACTGAACCTCCTCCATGTTTTACGGTAGGCGCAATACATTCTGGCAGTACTCTTTCTCCTACGGATCTTCTTACGAATATTCGCCTTTTACTACCGAAAAGTTCAAACTTCGATTCGTCTGTCCACAACACATTATTCCACTGATCAATTGTCCAATTCTTACGTTCTTTAGCAACTCTTAGCAACAAAAGATGAACGATGACTGACATAAAATTTATTTTCCTTTTTGAATAACACATCCTAATATTGTAATTAGTTAGTACAATAACACAATATTGGTAATACCTTTCGGAAATGCAGGTAAAACTGTTAATACTGTAGGGATTAGCCTATATAATATTTATGGTATTTTTCCAATTTATGACACCTTTACGATATATCATAAACAATTTAAGATTTTCCTAGAAATTCATATGAAATTACTTCCACTAATAATATTGTTGAATAATTATAATACAGATTTTTCGAAAGATAATCCGTATTTCAGGAAACACATAAAATTGGGGTGGGCAAATAAATATGACCGGTAGTGTATGTATAGCTGTCCGAGAAAACTATGTAAATAATGCTAATTTAAATATGACCTCAAAGGTATATCTCTTATTTTTATTTGATTGATTTAAATACATCCCAAGTCGATATTTTGAAATTTTGCGAGTGTTTTAAGTTGGGTAAAGACAATAATTAATTCAAAGATTATATTTCGTTTTATGCAGCTGATTGCAGCATATTTTATTTTAAAAAAAAGTAAAATTAAACTCGTACTCTATAGAAATATATTATATGCAAATTAGGATCATTTTATAGTAGGTTATTTTCTATTTAAAAAGAACTTTATTATTAAACTTTGCAGTGAGGTTATGTTTAATCTAATATAATCATAAATAATTGTATTCGATGAGAGACAGTATTTCATTAGATAGAATCAGTAGTTTGTTAATGTATGTTGAGCCACGAAATCAAGAGGCTTTAGAAATATGAAAATGTACAAGATTGAAGTCAGCAAAAGTATTTCCAAACAGTATACCAGGAATTTAACTCAAGACGTATAAATCTCTGGATTCCTTGCGATTTTGTAGAATTAGTTTCAGGTGCTATTAGTAAAATAATAGATGACACGGTTTATGAAGTTACAATATACAATTTTTGGTACGTAATATTTATTTTATCATACCGTGCTTTCATATTAAAATGCTACAAACACCGTATCATATTATATTCGGGTCTAGATACCGAATGCCGATCAGAATGTAAAGTGGTGGGGCGCGAGTCAGTCGAATCACAACAACGACTGACTACAGATTACAGATTAAGTAGTTGTTCGTGCCGCCTACAGTCTAATTAGTGGTGGGGCTGCAGCTAGTACGATCAGTAGTCAGTTATAGTCGTGATTTAAATGACTCGCGCCCCACCACTTTACATTCTGATCGGTATTCCTCAGCTAGACCCGAATATAATGTGGTACAGTTTTCGTAGCGAGGTAAAATGAATGCACGGTATACTAAATAGGATGTGTTTTTATTAGGGGTATTTATAAATGATCCGATTTCGACGTGCCATGATTTGTAAAATGTATTTCTTTTCGAAATGCGTATAAATGACAAAGTTTAAGTATTATGTTTGATGAACAAAATCGAAAACAAGGTTATGGTGTAATTATTTAATAAAAAGATATAAATGTCATAACTCAATTTCATGGCATTTCAAAGCAATTTATTATTGAGATAACAAGGAAACTTAATCACTTAAGGTTGATATATAACCCCTTTCCACATTAATTTTCGTATTCTGTACTTCGACAACTTAGTTGGCATCATCAGCAGATAATTAAATTGTCGCACCTGGAATACTAGGGGAAAAAAACCTCACTAAACAAATTTCGTACGCGATATGTACCGTCGAAAGCTAAAACGCACACTTCAGTGTGCGTTTGATGACAATTTAGTTGTCGAAATACGTATATAGAATACGAAAATTAATGTGGAAAGGGGTTATAAATCAACCTTAAGTGATTAAGTTAATCAACCACAGGCTCCATCAAAATTACCACCATAACAAGGAAAGATAAACGTTTCATAAGTCATGGCGCGCTGTCATCACGATCATTTCTGGATACACTATTTTATATTGTAGTCTTTGTTTTATTACATTCATGCTCTGTTATAATTAGAGCAGGCACTTTTTATTATGGACAATGTAGTAAGTGCTTGCGCACATTACGCATACGTGTAATGTTCGTAAATTGTGCGCATGTACCAATAAATAACTGAGCCTTGAATGAATCACCGTAAATATTAAGTATGTGCTCATTACGAACCTGACGTGCTGACATGTGACTGCATAATTATAACAAATCTAGTAATGCCAAATTATCAGGTGGAAATTTGAAACGGAAATGTAGGCTTTTGTAATTTCAAATGAGAATCATTTTTTAACGCGACGGACATATAATTTTATATAAAAACGGTTTTCGATTCATGTAGTGTCCTGATACATATCTGAGCTATTATATATTTGAATGTTTTTTTATATATATAAACTGGTGGAAAAAAGTAATAGATGTGTAATAAAATATACTCAGGGCAACCCAAAATACACAAAGGAGAAACGCAATGCATTTCTTCAATCACTATTCAGGAAAAAGACAAATGGTCGTCCATTTCAAACAGATTTGAGTATATTTACACAACTCTTTCCAAAGATAGTAGAAAAAAAGATATTTATCTACATTTTTGCTATATTTTTTTAATAAGAGAAATAATAATTGCTTTTTTATTAACATATATTACTTTTAGCACCTTTTAATTAATTAATTAATTAATGTTAATAAACACTTACCCTTTAAGCAGCGTTTTCAATATGCAAATATGCAAAGTGGATGGGATCGGTTAAATATTTGCAGCATCGGATACGTTTTAACAGTTTCTTCATGTTATCGTGTTCACCGCGAGGAAATAAGAGCTTTTATATACACAGAACGACCGTTCGATATCTAGTGGTAAAATACTGGCGTTTATTTAATATAGTTTCTCTATCATTTCGCAAATCATAAAAATATCAGACTTACCTCACATAAGGTAGCCACCCATAAAAATGTCAGTCCACTATTGAGTCTTGAGAAAAGCTGCTTTAAAAGTCTGGTATAACTATATGAATTCATAAACATATAGAAACATTCATGGATCCAACAGAAGCATAATTGTAACATTGGTTTTTACTGTTTTGATTGATGTTGAGAACAGTATATTTTGGATATATTTAAGAGAAAGAAAGGTAGGAATTGCTTATTCAGACTAACGACTAAAGCTGTCCATCGTGGCTTTTCTTTTCGGTCTATAGAGTGGAAGTAAGAACAGCACGAAACGAAATATGTAACGGACGTACGAAGAGTGCATCGTCGTATCATCCAACGGCGACGAATTAAAAATATCGATGAATAGTGCATTTTTTTATTTATTTTCTTTTTATCACTGAAAATAAGTAAGCACACCAGTTTATATATTAGTGTCGTACAGAAGATATGTTTTATATTCATTTTTCGTTTTAATTTTTGATTTATATAACACAAACTATCAATGCAGGTTTACTAATGACGAATTGTCTACATCATTGTACACTTTGTGAAAAAAATAATACATACCCTGATCGCGACTGAATATCAATACTATCTTCTAAGGAGGACCTTTAAATTCCCGTACCTCTTCACATTCATAGTATTTATACATTTGAAAGTGTATTATTGATAAACATTTTAGTATATATCAATACTATATAATTTATTATACGTTATTTTTATTGGCAAACATCTAATATAATATACTCTTTCTGTTTTTCACTTACAATTTCTCCAAATATATCGTCTTATTGAAACAAGTAGAAAGAATAATAGATATATGACCAAATTTCACTTACCTTGCTTTTATTAATTTCGAAAGACATTTTCAGTTTGACTAAACTGAAACTGTGGTGATAAATTTGGAAAATGGTTGTATAATTGATGGGTTATTCCATGACAATGGAAAAAAAATAAAATAACGATTCACCAGTTTCATAATTCCACTTTGCGAAAAAATATTTGTATATCCGAAAAGCCGATATATTTTAAAATACATTCGTTTACAAATAATTCAAACATCTCGGTTTATTAATAATAAAAGCAAATAATTCATATTTCAAATTAACGCAGTCACGGGAAGCCATATGAGTTGCCTATGTATATATCTATTTTTTTATATAAGCCAAGATATTAATATTCTGTACATACATGAGTCCAAGTACCAATTACTTGATAAAAAAGCAAACTAAGCAATATATCTATATGAAAATATATTTATTTTTACCTGTACTTTATATTTTGTAAAAACATCACTAAATATTAAGGCTACTATTATCAAATAATTGCATTTAGTATGTGGAAATTGTTCAGTAATTAACTTCAAATTATCGTTACATTTTTATACTATATAATAAGTATATATATTGAATAATATTATATTTACGAGCTCTCCGCGATGTTGGCCAGAAGTACTCGAAAGAATAGGTGAATCGATGTTTCGATGACATCTCAATCATCTTCTTCAGTTGTTTCGTAATGAAGAATGTGATGAAGATGTCTTCGAAATGTCGAGACGCCGATTCTTTTGAGAACTTCTGTCCAACATCGCGGAGAGCGTAAGAATCTAATATTACTCATACTTACAACCGCGAGAACCTTCGTTTCGAACACTATATACATATATTTTACATAATATAATATGAAATTGATAAGTTGCAGTTTTAAACACTATTATTCTCTTGTTATTCAAATTATTGTATATGTAGCACACACAGGGTGGTCTATAACGTGTTCATATATCTCCACACAGTGTTTTTATTAGTTACGTAAATATAATCTGTATTTAATATTTTATCTGTTAGGGTTATAGCGTATTCTCTTTTTTGTACGTGATTTAGTAGTTTTAAGTTGGACATTTTACATGTTGACAGGAAAAGCGATTGGCCTTGTGACAAAGTCTCAATCAGAAGTATTATTATTCATATACACAGATCAGTCCAATAAAATTGATGGTTTATCTTTCACGTTATATAGATGCGGTATTCTTTATTTATCAACTATGCCTTCTCTTGGGTCCACAGTATCGCGCCTGGATTCCACACAACTCCCTTTTAATCACCAGATATACACTGATTTATTTCACACACAATTTAATATGCTTCCTAGTCTTAAAACTAACATTTATACTAAAGTACACCTCCACTTTCATCTACGCAACTTTTTTAACGGTCGCATCTTCCAGGAACTCGAAGAGGCAAGAATTGTTATCAGACCTTTATGTTTAAAACATAGTTTTTATTTGTCACAATAAATATGCTCTCGTTACTGTCCAATTCTCGGTAATTATTTAATCTTTGATTAAATGTTGATAATCCACGGTTACACTATGACTATTTTCTAGCACGTGTTTCGCTAAACTGGATTTATCAGGCCGATCAAACTTGATGTGCACGATGTTCTTTGTACTGGGTTTCTATCAAGCGTTTAATTTGATCGATATGTTGTTTAGTAGAAGGTATTTTGTTTCGCAAATTACCGATTTCTGATTTAATTCGACTTTATATTTCGCATTGTAGAGGTTTAGTAGAGTTTCTAGACCGAAATGTTGCTTAAAATCCCCGTCCTTAAAAATCCTATTTAAATTTTTTGTAACTGAATGAAACGGTAAGCATATAAATTGATTGTCTCGATTATTTTAAGGCGACAAACAAGTGGTATCTCGGATCGTTTTGTTTGAATTAGCTTTCCCAATTAAACTATTGATTATTTCCGAATCAAAGTCATTGTAAAGCAATATTCTTAATCCAATTTAATTTTCTTTGGTATCTCACTTTCGATAATGAAAAACGAAGCTGATGACAACTTAGTTGTCAAAACACGCATTCAGAATACGAACATTGATCTTCCACGTTGTTAAAACTATATCCCTCTTCATTCGTGGAAACCAAAATGTCGCACGGAGAAAGATTAGGTGAGTAAGGAGCATAGGGTCAAGGAATCATGTTGTTTTTAGCCAAGAACTGGTGAATTGATGAGGTTGTGTGAGTAGATCATGATGGAAAAACCTTTCCCCCGCCTGCCACAAATCAGGTCTCTTTCGTCGCATACTGTTACGCAGTCTTCTCAGAAGCTCCAAATTTCACAGCCACACGCTGTTCACTTAAGCCCGATATTACGCAAAACGACGAGCCAATGAAAACGCTTTTACAAAAAAAATGCACAGTAATAAGACAACCTCATTCGACAATAGAACCGAGCGCAGAACAAGTTGCATTAAGGGCACATAACGACAGGCATGCGTGCTAGGCATACCCCACCCACAGCGCTGCCATCCCTGTTATTTTTTGTACCTCCTCGTCTTTCTATAGTTTCCAGTTTTTTTTTCTCCGAAGGAATCGAAATTAATCTTATTTGTATTGTATTAGCTGAACATATAAGTATATGCAATCAAAAGAAAATATAATAATAAAGAAATACAAGTAAAGGCAATCATGCTATCTGCTTCTGGGCTTCCGGGCTGGAACCGCGTCACTTGTATATCTGCCGACGTTTCGTACCTATTTGTATGGGGCATCTTCAGGGCGGAATTACTGCTTCCAGCCCGGAAGCCCAGAAGCAGATAGCATGGACCACGACCGCGGAAGTCTACGTACCAAATTAAAAGTAATCATATTTGAGTTTTGGAATATATTAAATTATATAAGGAAGTAAAAACACAATAATTTTTGAAATAAATTAATCGAATCATTAATATATAGCTCCGTATATAGCCTACATTGACAGTGAGATTCTATTAGAAACATCTAAGGTATTGTATGCTTATATTAATGGACATAAAAGGGAAAAAACAATTTATGCTTAAACTCCGTTTCGATTGTATTAGATCTGTTGCTCGAAGAGTATTACATTGTTACAATTGATCAGACTGATTTGTATAAATAACATACATACGTATTTTTGATTCCGATTCTATGTATTGTTTTTTTAAGTATTATTTCTTGCGCTTTAATCAAACGAAGTGGTTAAATGAAATTTACCCGTGGACAAATCCCTGTAATTTATTTGTAGTTCCATTTTCGAACAACTTATTATAGTTACTATTATTTTAAAGAAACGTAATTATTATTACTTCATTTGTACATATATATTTTTTTTAATTTTATAGACGTAAGATTTTTATTTGATTGTGTTTATTTTATGAAAGTAATCATTGTATAATTGTTTCTCTGTACTCATTATAGATTATAAAAGTCATATCACCTATCTACCATCCTCACACATATATTTTTTAATGGTGTAATGTTTATATTGTCAATTCTAAATATTCTCATAATAATATATCTTTATTCAAGACTTGAAGGATATACATATGTATAATAGAATACTCAACTTATCTGATTATTTTCTCGATATTAATATTTATAAATTTGTATTGGAAAACATAAATTATATATAAAAAAAATTAAAAATGTATAAATTCACCTAGTGTTCTAAAATTTGCATATTAAAAAAGTAAAAAAAAGAAGTGAAACGATCTTTTGTTTCGAAGTGCAGGGTTCTAATTTTAATAAGTTATTTTTTAAGGTGTGTTCCCCTTACTCAAGTAAATCAAAATGCCTAAAACTGTACACCAATATAAATATATATACCTGTTATATAATACATATATATATGTGCTAAATATTATATCAAAATTTTAGTTCTTACATGCAAACAACATTTATAATTATATTAATATTTTAATGTTGTGATAGAGATGTTATATTGTTTGTTGAAACAATTAATAATTTCTAAAGAAGCATAAAATGCAATGACTACGTAGCTTTTTTATAATTATTATGATTATATTTAAAAATAAAGTACCTCGTGACAGCTGATATGTTTCAATTAGTCGATTTATGTACATATTGACATGGATACAATAATGCTAATGCATGCTAATATCTATAGTGACACAGTAATATACATAGATAACAAATTTAAAAAAAGAAACATTTATTATTACATACAGGAAGGACAGTTTATATATACAGTGGAGACCGCTTATAATGAACCCGGTTATATTGAATTCTCGGTTATTATAAACCGTTTCAGATGGCCAAATAAATCGTCCCTTAAGTTCAATGTATTTTTTTTCGCTTGTAATGAACTCGCATATATTGAACTTTCGCATATAATGAACCATATTTTACGTTTCAACCGAAAACAATGTGCCGCTTATAATGAACTTTCTTTATCGCTTGAATGGGAATCCCCCGAAAACTCCGTTACATCAAAAACGCAGTGCCTGTCAGTCCTTCCCCTTCAGTCTGTCTCACAAATTAGTCACGTTACGTTGTCCGTTCGTGTTACAGTATTTACCAATTGTAGCTTGTGGGTTTATAAACATGGCGCCAAGTGATAATCAAAAACAAAAGCGCAAAGCTTTCACTTTAGAAAGAAAGTATGAAATTATTAAAAAATTACAAAGTGGTTTAAAACAAGCTGATGTGTGTAAGAATCTGAATTTAAACAAGTCGACGGTTTGTATGATTTGGAAAGAAAGAGATAAAATACTCAAGAATTATTATGAACAAAAAATTCTATGCCAAAAAAATTAGAAAATCAGCTCACGATAAAGTGAATAAAGGGCTTTTGTTATGGTTTTCTCAGCAAAGAGGTAAGAATGCGACGATTACCGGTGCTTTACTGCAAACAAAAGCAGAAGACTTGGGAAGCAAAGTGGAAGATAGCGATTTCAAATGTAGTCGAAGCTGGATCGAAAGATTTAAAAAACGCCACGATATCAACAGTGGAAAAGTTGTAGGCGAAGCAGCGTCAGTTAATATGGAAGTAGTAGATGATTGGTTGCAAAATAAATGGCCCAACATACGACAAAATTATGAAGACCACGACATCTTCAATGCAGATGAAACGGGTCTATTCTAACAGAACGTTGAAATTTAAGGGCGATAGTTGCATTGGTGGAAAACTATCAAGAGAAAGGCTCACGGTTTTGGTTGCAGCAAATTTTACAGGCACAGAAAAAAGGAAGTTACTTATTATTGGGAAGTCCCAAAACCCACGTCGTTTTCGCGGCAAACGATTGCCTGTAAAATACAGTTCTAATAAAAAAGCATGGATGACGTCAGATATTTTTTGTAACGAATTGCGCGATTGGGATAATGAATTAAGGAGAAAAATTCTATTACTAGTAGACAATTGTCCAGCGCACCCTGAGGTAAAGAATTTGAAATTCATTAAATTGGTGTTTATATACTAATACCAGTTCCAAATTATAACCAATGGATTAAGGCGTTATCCACAGTTTGAAGAGCAATTATCGACGAATTCTTCTTTCAAAAATAATGATTAATAGCAGTGCAGAAGGCAGTCGTATTAGTCTTCTTGATGCGGTGAACTCTATTCACATGGCATGGCAAAACGTCACAGCAAAAACAATAACAAATTGTTTCAAACATGCAGGATTTCTTAAGCATCAAAACAAATTCAATGACGATGATGAAATCCCGTTAAGTGAGTGGCTAAAAAGAACTGATCTTGATAACGTTGAAAATAATGGTGATGGTCTACCTCTAACTGTGGAAATGGATGCTAATTTTGAAGACTATTTGCGTATCGATGAGAATGTTAGGTGTACTGAAACTTTGTTAGATGACGATATTGTTGCTGGGGTACGTTCAAAATCAGCAACTAATACGAGTGACAGTGAGAATGAAGAAGAGAATAATGAAGCTGAAGGTAGTGCTGCTAATGCGTCATTACCCCAAGTGCCCATTGTAAAGGTTGTGCAAAATATAGATGTTGTACGTAATTTTTTACAAATGAATGAAGCCCCAGATAACATTTTGAACAGCCTGACTAATGTAGAAATGTATTTGAATGATATTTACGTAACTTTGTCTTATAAACAGTCTAAAATAAGTGACTATTTTAAACAATCTGTTAAATAATAATTTTTTGTTCATTTAAATTATCAGTATACAATACAAGAATCGTTTGTACTAATTTATTTTTTGTTAGATATAATGAATTTCGGCTATAATGAACCATTTTTAGTGGCCAGTAGTAGTTCATTATAACCGGACACTACTGTATTTTTAATATTTGGTTGGACTACCTTTGCTTACGTGGAGGCTTTCCACTCGTTGGGGCATGCTATTAAATAAATTGAAGATTAACCTCTTGCGATACATTATTCCATTCTTTTACAACGGTCGTCCTAAGTTCATGTTTGTTACCAGGCTATTGTGGTCTTCTAATCATGTTTTGTTAGGTTATGCGCCATATATTTTTTTATAAATTCATGTCAGGTAATTTTTTGGTAAAGTCTAGTTTTACAGATTGTGGGGAATATTTTGAGAAAACAGAATACGAGTTTGAGAATTAAATATTGAATTTTATTCTATTAGTCTTGACTTTCTTTATTTATTCCAAAGCTTTACAAAGTAAAGTACAACCGACTTTTGCACCCTGTGACAAGTTCAGTGTTGATTGAGATCTATTCAAGCTGGTGCTCGTGTCGTGGTTAGTTGCTGCTGAATTGTGATGTTATTTTGATTAGAAATGGCGTTCGTACAACACACCATAATACTAATGCCGCCGTACTTCATTGTTTGGTGCAAAAATTCGTCGTCCATTTGTTGAAATGGTGTCCATATTCAGATAAAATCACCACTACTAAACTGGCAATATCGACTTTTGTCCAGAAAGATAACACCGTTGTAAGGATTGTTTTTTAGGCCACTTCTTATGCATGCCCATGCTATGTAAGTATGGCGTACGGCGCGTTTATTTCTGTGCTAAGTTCTTGTTAAGTCACTTACAGTTTTCCACGAATCTTTTATCACATACCGCACAAGAACCCTTTTAGCTCTTTTAGACAGACCTGGGAGATCCGGCCCTACGTTCGCCATCCTTTTATCTCTGCGTCTAAATTGCATTATAACACGGTTAACAGTTGCCAATGGAATTTTAAAAAATTCGCTTATTCGTCGTTGCGATGCACAGCGTTCACTTTGGCTTATAATATCCCACGTATGAAATAAAAATCTGCTTTACTTTGTTGTAAATGTTTTGACTAATTAGTAATTACATTTCCCATGTATTTTTTAAAATCAATAGGACGATTATCACTATTTAATATAAAGATCTGACTTCTTTCTAAGTCCTTTTTGTTTTAAGGAAGTCAACCAGCTTAAAATCTGGTGATTGCTGCAAAAAGATTTTATTTTCTAGAGATAGGAGACCAATGACAAGAAATTTGTACAAAAAGGTAAAAATTAAACTAATTTGCAAATTATATATAAAAATAATGCCCGCACCATTGTTGCTAGCTACTTCTTCAAACTGTATATGGCCGACGACTTTTCCCTAAACTTTTTATACATGAACAGGTAATCGTTCCTCTTTCTCGGAATTTGATTAATTAAGAATTTCTCGGACTTTATATTGGTGTCTATTCTACTCTGTCACCCTAATGTGTGCATATATATATATATATATATATATATATATATATATATATATATATATAAAACCATGTAAGTTAAGTTATTTATCGACCTTCATTTGGAGTTGGATAGTGTTGTAGATGCAATTGTTTGATTGTTGTTTCATCTACACGATATGTTTTGCAATTTTTGGAAATGCAAACAATAATCAAGATGTTCAGGCAATTAAAACTTTACATTGATGGTACTCTAAATAATCAAATTAAACTTAATTATACTTCAATGTGATGACACACTCGTTTGTTCGATAATTTCCGATTAAAAGTGAAGAATACTTACATTATGTCGTAAGAGTTTTTGATTGTTTCAAGAAAATATGCCTTAAAATTTAAAGAAATATATAATTTGAAAACACTTACCTAAAACTACTAAGTTGTAAATAGTGTGAAATCCAGTTACGTTAATGGCAAGTACCACTTGACAATTGTATATTAAAATTAGATTTTCAGTCCATATAATCTGCGCTTTCCTTTCAGCTTTATTCTCATATAAACTAGCCAATTCATTCAGTTGCATTGACCTCGTCAATTGAAACAACCAACTCTACTCACTTCTATTTTCGGCGTTATATGCTAAGTGGGCTGTTGTCCTTTGGAAGTATCTAATCTAACGTTTTACCAAATCACCTTTTCAAACTTCAAGTACCTCTTAATAAATTTCCAATATTTTCTAGCATTCAGATTACAGTTAGAAAGTATTAAATTAGGAAAATTTGTAATTGACTCCCAATAAAAGACTCCTAATTTTTATTCTCTTCTGGTCGAATTGCAGTGCTTCTGTCAATGTATACAGTGAAAATGTATTTTGAGGAGTTGTCTAATCTTAATACAGCACTTCCTACAGTAAACACATATACTTGTTTGCTTTACATATAACAGTTTCGTAGAATTACATAAAATTTCGTTAACGCAACGATCTGTCGAAGATAACGCTTCAAGAATTTTTAATGGTCATCCAAAGGAACAAAATTATTAAAAATAAAGACTAAAATACATTTATTGGATTCTGTACTATGTGATACACAGTATTCTTTCCTTGTGGTGTTTAGATCATTCTTTTTACCCGAACTATTCTGTCGTTTTTCAATTTCGATTACATCTCTGGTGATTCTAGTTTGGAGATGACCTGTTTTTGCGATTTTTTTTGTAGCGTCGAAGTCGATTTAATGACCAGTGTTGACAGAATAGCTTGAACAAGTATAATGATGGACAGAGACTACCAAACCCATGGAACAACGCTTTGCCTTTGTGCACTCACACCGCCAAGTAATCACACACGTTTGGCCAACAGAACATCAGGGCTAAATGATGTCTTCCCACTCGCTCGACAAAGTTACAGAAATATCGGTGCACCGAAAAGTAACGCGAAGTATTTACCGCTCTGCAGCAGCATCGACTTGAAAACGGCGCTAGCGAAACTGCTGAAAGCTCGCCAGAATATCAGTGCCTCTAAAATCTACGTTACATCATATATATGCATGATGAAGAAGAGTGATGCGTAGTATTTTCCGCTTTACAGATGCATTTATTTAAAAATGGAAGCAGCGAAACTAAGCTCGTTAAAACATCGGTGCCTCTAAGAATTCAAAAATGTTTAGATCGTCACTGATGTTCTGAGGAGCTGACCAGATATGTATGTATATAATGTAACGTAAATTTTTAATCCTTAGAAGCACTGATGTTCTGACGAGTTTTCAGCAGGTTTTTTATTGCGAAGTTTATTGTTAAAGAAAGTCCCAAAACTTTTTTTAACTGTCTTCTCTAGTACTAATTCCTATGCCCAAAATGTCATTTTAATCTATGTACACTACGCTGTTTGAAATTCTATTGTACATTTCCCACAGAAATCGATGGGACAGAAGGCGTTACAACGTACGAGCATTAATTGGTGTACCTCTTTCTGTGTATTAGAACGCGTAGTGAAAATTTCTACCTATGCGGGGCCTCTTCGAGTGGGTGCACCAAAGAAACTGCTTCGAAGCATGACTAAATTTTACACATACGTACATATATAGATAATAAGTCTACACTTGTAGATAATCGATCTAGTACCAACATTTTGTTATACCAATTGGATTTGTGTTTGAAAAAAATCGCCTATATTAACAATGGATATTGTCGATAATAAGTTACAAACTATATGGACTAATTCTGGATTAATTTGCTTCCATTTACTTCCTTAAGTAAAGACAGGCAACATTAGAAGACCTTACAGTAGTAAAGAGAATAGAAAACTGGAGAGGAAAGGTCAAAGACAGAAAAATATGGAAGCAAATTATGAAATAAGGCAATGGTTATGCCACCTTGTGGAAAAAGATAGAAAGAAGGCCTAGAAGACTAGGCTTTCTTTCTTTCAATCACTTTCTTGGTACCATAACCATTGAGACCGTCTTACGCTTATTAAATCGCTTATTTCGCGTCGACATAGAATACATGAACTTTTGCGTTTGCTCGTCTTTCTAATCTTAAGTCAGTTTTCTTTCCACCTAGTATTCTGCACTCTATTTTTCTATTCAAAAGTCCACGTCTCGCAGACATATAGCATGGTTGTCGGAGTATAGTCTTACAGAATCTCAATTTTGGTCTACAAGATGTTAATGTCGATTTGATCAATGTACATCTGCTTATTTTCCCTCTCTGGCAGTCCATATACGCCTCTTCTCCGAATCTATTGATTAGCAACAGTTCCAAACACAAAAATTAATCACCACTTGAAATTCCAGCTTCTCAAAGTCTGATATTCATTGTTATTGTGACATAGTTTAACATTTTAACTAGAAAATTGAATTAATTTTTGTTGTTGCTGTATGTTATGTGACGTGACCCATCTGGAATGAACCAGTAAATAAATATACTTAGATTCATATTAGATAAAACAAAAAATATCAGTAATCAATCAAAAAAATGGTATAAATCAAGAATAAATGAACTTCAATTAAAAGCTAGCACAAGTTTGGATGGAAATTGAAGGATATTTTTCTGCACTATTCGTCAAAAGATTGTGCTAGATATTGATGCTCAACTAGTATTGCTTTTGTGATGATATATTTTCTATTTTCGTATTTCTTTTTAAACCAAAATCATACGTCTACTGTCACCGAGTTTTATTTTTGAATAATGATTCCGTTAAATTTGTTTCTGGACTACTAAAGTTAGTGCCTTTCTTTTGTATTAAGTTTTTAAAATTTTCTGTTTGTACACTCCGCGCAACATGAATAGGACCACCCGACTTGTTGCAAGCTTTCGGTGGTTTGAAAAACAATTCATTTACTAAAAATACAATGCAAGTTTGTAATGGTATGATATGGCAAATAATACGCATTATTGCGCAATAGTGCCTAACGTTATGCATTGGGTGACGTAAGTACCACGTACATATAAAATGCACCGCGCCGGTTGGATACGACCAGTATTTAATAGTAAGCTACCGGATGAGTGTCGAGTTACAACGTGTATCCGGATAAACAAACATCTGTAATTAAGGGTAGTGTGCAACGATGGGACGACAGAAGTGCTTAAGTATGGAAGAAATTGGAAAAATTAAAGCGTTCCATCAAGAAGGGTATTCCTCAAGGGCTACTGCAAAGAAAATAAGTCGATCACACCAGGTTGTGAACAATTTTATTAGGGATCCCGAGAATTATGGAAAACGTTTTATAGGGCGAACAACATCCGTTACAACTAAGAGAGAACGTCGAGCCATATTACGCGAAGCATCGAATTCGGCATTAACGGCAAGACAAATCGCGAATAACGTTGGAACGAATGCATCGGTAAGAACTGTACAGAAGTTACTGAAGACCTGTCCGCATTTAAAACGTTTGAAAATTAAACGACGGCCGCCTTTAAGGGAATTTCAGCGCACTGCACGTCTTCAGTTTGCTCGAGCAAAAATGGGGTGGACAAGAGAATGGCAAACTGTTATTTTCAGTGACGAGAAGAAGTTTAATTTAGATGGCCCGGATGGGTTTTCTTATTATTTCCACGATTTACGTAAAGATGAAGTGATTCAGTCACGAAGGCGAGCCGATGTTGGTTCAGTCATGGTATGGGGAGCTGTTTCCTATAACGGACCTGTTGATTTAGTAATAGTGAAGGGCAGACAGAATTCGGAAAAGTACGTCCAGCTGCTGCAACAGGTGAAAGACAAATTTTCCAACGTTATGGCAGGTGGGCCATTTATTTTTTAACAGCATAATGCCAGTATTCACACCGCGCGCATTGTTCGACGCTGGTTTCAAGAACAAGACATGGAGGTTCTCGATTGGCCATCGCTCTCCCCTGACCTGAACATCATAGAAAATGTTTGGGGATGGTTGTCGCGTAAATTGTACTCCAATGCTACCCAATTCAGTTGCGCTGACGAACTAGAGCAGACGCTGAAACGAAGTTGGGCGGAACTTCCCGTTGACTACTTGAGAACCCTGTATAATTCCATTCCATCCCGATTATTTGAGGTTATAAGAAATAATGGCAAAAGTACTCATTATTGAACAATAAAGTATTTTGTTATTGCAAACGAATCTTTTATTTTGTAGATTGGTCGTATTCAAGTGGCGTTTAATTACTCTACTTATTGTCATTAGTAACGTACATTTGCACTGACTTTTACAAAAATTATATTTGGTACCTACATACATCTTTTTATCAACCCTCTTATTTTCGAAAATAACAATTCCAGCGCGCTACCATGTTTATACCAACTACAAATGTCATATATGCAGTTGGTCCTATTCATGTTGCGCGGAGTGTATAATACGTGGTACTTTATACAAAAGAAGCTTTAATTTTCCAAATAAACATTTAAGTCATCGCAATTTATACAATGCAATAATAGATTCTGTATTACAACTAAATCTATTTGAATAAAAATTTTTACATTTTGATATAAATTGTTTGTGTCTAACTTGTTGTTTTGAGACTTGCTTTGTTTTAGTTATTTCAAGGAATAACGCTTATGGAATGTTTTTAAATATTAATAGTCACGTCACACACGCAATACTTGATTACAATGCATTTAAATAAAAACTATTGTTATCAGAAATTACTAGGTGGACAAAGGAAAATAACAGGAAGTTATTAACGATTACATTTATGTATTTACATTACAATTTGTCCGTATAAATATGTAAATAAAACTTGAATATTAAAAGTACAGTCGAACACGCAATTATTCGCTCACCTAATATTTTTAAACTGCCATCTGTTCAACCAAAAACGAGGCGTCGTTTTTCAAAAAGGGTCAATAATATTTATTTTGTTTTTACAAACCTACTAGCCATAGTGGAATCATTTAATAAACTGTCTAACCTCCACGATTATCCAGAAGAGCTTGGCACTTTCTCGACTTATTCAGTCGAAAAAAGCGCCATATTTATGATTCGTCGCGAGAAATTTGTTTTTCATTAGGGTCTATACATTTCCAATTGAATTTGTATCCCAGAATTGGACCTCATATTTCCACTCAGTACAGAGGCCGCTTCGATGTTTTGGGCCTTTTTCTTGTAAGATTCAATTATCGTCGCTTTTGAACATCTTCCTTATGGACTTCAGTAGATCATGCTCATAAATTTGGACCATTTTATCGACAAATTTTGAGTTAAAAAAATCCAAATCTGCGGTCAGATAAACCGTCTTTAACATGTTTTTAACTTGTGTTTAACGGTGCGCAGGATGAAACGCTCACCAGAAACAGCCCAAGCGCGTTTTATAGGAAGCAATGCTCGAAACGATTCTTCATTAATGAACACGACATTCGACCAGTCGCAATTAATAACTTCGGCAGCCCATATTTGCGTTTTTCTAATTCCGAGAGCAAAGGTTTCATCATCACAAGAGAAGGTGAAATAGACGGCGCACTAAAGGCGTGTGTTTGGTTATATATAAATAAAATAAAATGTGTTATAACTTATAAAACTATGTAAAACGCTTTTAAACAGCATTTCACGTGTCATTACAAAGTGGATGAGATTGGTTAAATATTTCTAATATCTATTCCACAGCTGTTTCAACAAATTGTATTCACCTGGACGGACGTCTTATGTATCGCCGCGCACTTTTGCCTTTTAGAGTGATTACACTACGAAATTGATGAATAACGTTCTTATTGTGACGTATATCCTTTCTTACCTAGTCTGCCCTTGGCTAAGCGCAATGGCGGCGTTAAATTGCATTTTATCCTCCTTACTCGTAGTTTTTCTCTTTTACTCCGACTAGGTAAATCGTCGACATTTTTGGTCTTTTTATAACATTCAACTTTTCCACGAACGTCTTTATTTTTTCAACATTTTCACAGCAGCAGCTTGTGACACGGGTAGTCCTTGTGTATGTTTGCAGAGATTGCTTAAAGGCTGCGCTTATTTAGCAAATGAGCTTTTTACAACGCTTCGAAGGATAATATATGGAACCGGTGTTTCCGTCGCAGTCTTTCTTAAATACATGAAAACTCACAGTGAAAATGCGTCTCCGTTCTTGGCGAACAGACTATATATGCAGCATGAACTTTTATTATCATAGCCAAACATAAAATAGATATACGGAATTGATTTTTAATAAAGGTTTAAAGGCTTTGTAATAAAATTTACAAATCCGAACACACAAAAGTATTCACCCAGGCACAAATATCTTGAGAATATCTTTTTCAGTATTTTGCAAGGTAACCTCTGGCACAAATAATTGTATTTAATCGATTGGGCATTGTCCGTGCTAAATTTTGCGTAATATAGACGGTAATTTTATCCTTTTCCTCCTGTATTCTCAGTTTTGTTAGAAAAATTGTTTTGTAAAAGTTCTACATTGAAGCTAAAATGTTAGTCAATAGATATTATGAAGTATTTGTTAAATAAATTAAAGACAAGGGGACCAAGTTTTAACCCCGCGGAACACCAGACGTCGAACAAAGGAATACAGATTTATGGGCATTGTAACATTACTACCAAGTATGACCTCATATAGCTGATTAGAGAATTACTTAACCCAGAAGATAACTTTTGTGACAGAAAAACGTGATCGATATCTGTATAAATAACATTTATTGGCCATCATTGTCTAAGGTTTCAGTTACATTTGGGATTATGCAGCAAGAATTTGTTAGAGTAAAACGTTTTTTTTAAATGCTATGACGAAGAAATGAAAGAGAAACGTTTAAATGGAATGATTATTTAGTTTTGTCTATAACATACCCATCTTTTAAGCACATTATACAAAAAAAAAGTATATGGGCGGATACTACTTCTGGATACGACTGTATGTATACTTCAATTTTAGTATACGGTTCATTTAATAAGTGTAGATGTATAAGTCGCATTTTCGTTGCAAGTACAGATAAAAAATTATCTTAATGCAAGAGAATTAATCAAAAACAAATATAACTTCGAAAAATATTTCCATTTAACGAGATAAAATTCTTAATCCGCAATATGATTTACAATTTTAAATTGTACTTTATTTAAGTGGCTTAACTCAGCATATCGTGATAAAGAATCAAGTTGAAACGAAAACGACTATTAATTCGTTTGCAAAATAAATTTGCAATAAAACTTTTTATACTTGTTCAAGTAACATTTTTAAAACAATGAACAATATAACATCTATTACATTTTAATACATTTATTAACAGTGTATGTAGAGGTATATTTTTTTCTCGAAATAGGTATATGAATGCAATCAACAACTGATTTTATATTTCTTAGGATGCATAAATTGATTTTAACTAATACTAATTTGATAAATCCAAATAAAAATAAATCCTGTCAAAATATATAATCGATGTTAAACATATTAAATGTAAGTGGTTAAAAAGTAAATGATCGTCAAAATGGTAAATTGTACTTACCTTTTCTGTTCTCCCCTTTTTTGTATTCACTTTATGAAATTTCTTAATCTTTAACCCCCTTATTTATTAGTTTAACTGTGTATTTGGTTTAAACTGCATAAAATACTAGTCAAATATACTTAAAAAAAGGTTTTTATTTATGAGAACAATACAAATTCGATTTTAAGGATTATACATTCCATAACTAACAGTGTGACAACGCACAAATAATATTCTAATAGTAGGGAGCGTATAATTCTTAAAGAATGCGATACAAAAGGTTTTTTTTACGTTATAATTACATAATTCAGTCGTCTTTATTTTAGTCAGTATCATTTTACGAATTTTGTTTATTTTCTATTTGTTATAAAATAGTTTTTTTATAATTTTATGGATGTTGTCGAAGTTGTTGTAACATGCAAAATATAAATATAATCAACTGCCCGTTTGTGTGTTATTTAAACTGTTGTATTTCACAGAAAAGTAGGTACCCTATTCCACCTTATTCCCATTATAATATCCTATTAAATATCATAATATAGACATACACTATATTGTTCATTTAGATCATACATCTATAATAAACATCAATTATACATATCCTTTGCCAAATATGTTTGTTTTGTATACGTACATATATACACATATGAATGTTTTATATTTTAAATACAGGAAATATAAATTAAAATTTTCACTACGTAATATAATACAATTATTGTTCTTTTTGCACTTGGTACTTTGATGTCGTTTTATTATCAATGAAACTCCGGAAAGAAAGTAGCACATTTTTAATAATAAACTTATAAAATTACTACTTTCTAACGTTCATAGTATATGTAGTTGTACTAATGTATTGACTAGTTTTCAATAAATTCACAATTCATAATAAAAAATACTGAAGATATGCAAAGTTTTAAATACACCCTTCTGTAAAAAATTATTCTTTTGTTGATCAGCATGATTTTATAACTTATGATGAAATGGAAAGCGACTTTGAGTTATACTGGACAGGAAGAAGCCGTCTTTCATTCCGCATTACAAAATACGTCTACCAAGTTAGTATAGATATTTTTTAAACTAATTTATAAGATCTCAAGAAGCAATTCTGCTGGTCATAGAGTCCTAGGTATTGCCTACGTGGGAAAAATGTTTAACTTTGTCTTGAATAGTTAGTGTTATGTGAACAAAATAATAATTAAATTAAAATGTTAATAGAAAACTGGTGACGTTAAAAACATTAATGTTTTGATAACAATTGTTAACTTTTATAAGTGAAGAAATGTCGTTATTTTCATTACATATTTTAAAAAGTTTTTGTTTTTATGTAAATTAACACATAACAAGTCTCGTTGAGTACAGCATTGTATTGTAGGAGACCTAGACCAGCTTAAATGACCGATTCTGTTCGGTTGTTAACGGGAAGCCATACAGTGTTCACCCCAATAAGTGTACGGATGTCGGTTACGGACATTTGCACATTATTGGGTGCCTCGATGCGTTGAGTGTGAGTGGACGAGTAAATTGCGATATTTATACAACTACGGCCTCGTTTTTAACGAATATTTATATGGTTACAGCCCACTTGAACGATATTGATACAATTATAACTTACTTGAACGATATTTATACGGCTGCGACCTTCTTGAATTGATATATTTATACATGTACCTCCAGATGCAGAAATTATTTTAGTTTTTAAAAGCGTTTGTGTCTTTTATTTCAACAGGGAAGGCCCTCTTTCAAAAGAGGAAGAGCCTCAATAACTGCTAAAATTTTATTTTTTGAATTAAATATAAAATGACTAGTTGTGTGATGATAGAAAAGATCTTCACATTTTGTTTTTTAAATTAGGTAAAGTGACTAGTTGGATGTGATGATTGAAAAGATCTGTTACTTCACTTGTTAAAAATCACGTTTCGCGTTATTGTCAATCTATACCCTGATGATACAATAAATCGATTTTGAGAATTTAGTTTAGTTCAAAGAATTGATTGTTTCAGGTTGATTATCTGATATTTGCTTATAGTAACATGAAGATCCACTAAAGGTGGTACTCAGTCACGCACTCTGACAAATTCTATTATTAAGATGTTAATATAACTTAGACAAATGTTCTTTTTTATTAGACTTGGGATTAACCGATGTTAAAAAAATGTATGCTGAGTATGCCATGACAAGTGTCAGCGATTGGGTAGTAAAATGTTTCTAGATTTATGAGTAAATCATTTTTATTCCATAGGGCCGCTAGTTCTCCATAATTTGTCTATCAAAATATGAAATGCTATTCGAAGTTTGTTTTTTTTTTTTGGTTATTGTGGTTGAATTTTTGTATTTTTGGTTATTGTGGTTGAAACTTAACCTCAATTTATTTATAAATAGATGTAAGTAATAGTGATAATGTCAGAGTTGCCAAATTAAAATAGGTACGCCAACCCACGACTAACTAATCAATCTAAATAAATTGAAGAGTCTTATGGAAAAAATGATTATAATTTATCGTGTAGAAGACACTCTGCAACCGTCATTTCTATTTCGTTAAAAGAATAGATGTTAATAGACGGATTCAATACTATACACATATTCTGGACGAGAGAGTTCTTAAGTGTGATTGACATTTTACAATAATTCCAAGGTAATCCGGATTTTAATTCCATTTCAAGACTTTTGAGATTAATTTTAGAGAGCCATCTGTTAGTATGTTGTGTTACTAAAAAATTGAAACAATTAAGAGAGTTTTCTGTCATGTAAATTGCTTAATATGAATGAATTATTGTATTATTTCTTTCTTTATGTTACGTTTTTGTTTCCAAAAAAATCGAGCAAATGATTTTTTTTCCATAAATAAAAATTTGTGAAAATGCAATCCGCATTGAATGTCTAATAAATACTTGAAATGTTTTTCTTGCAGATGAGTGTATAAAATCTACCTCGAATTTATTTTTATCTTCGTATATTGGCGGCACATCTTTGTGTTT
Organism: Dermolepida albohirtum; assembly: GCA_031893035.1. Classification (NCBI taxonomy): domain Eukaryota; kingdom Metazoa; phylum Arthropoda; class Insecta; order Coleoptera; family Scarabaeidae; genus Dermolepida; species Dermolepida albohirtum. The sequence continues at coordinate 214,051 of JAVIWB010001852.1, read as the reverse complement.
GTGTCGAATGAATATTTTAAGTAATTAGGTTATGGGCCATATCGAACATCAAAAATAAGTAGTACATTGATGCCAACCTATTCTGTTTCCAACTGAAAGCTGATATTGCTAGCACCGGTCAAAAAATTATATTGTTTGGTTTATTTAGTGAAAGTACTGTAATCGCTAGGAGAGATGGCGAGTGGTGGGGTTGCAGCGTACTCGCTTTTAGAAACGTACGTATTCGAAGTAGTACGTGAGTTGAGTTACAATGCTGTTTATGGTGTCTTGAAACTTTATGCTAAACCTATCGCAAGACCTTCCACCACTTCTAATGCTGCTCGAACATACTCCCATCGCTCGCCAACTCTTCTGGCGTGTACTTTAATTTAAAATAAATTATTTTATAATAAAGACGATAGGATGTCGCCGAAGTTTTGAAATCCCTTGCTTATCTTCATTAATCTATTTCTGTATTTGAAGTAAAAGTATTTATACTATACCAACCAGTTTAAAGAGAATAAAATTTACTTAAATCAGAGTAACTAGGACTAGAAACAAATAAATTATATTAAATAGATAAACACTTCTCCATAAATGAAAACATTACATATTAAGAAAAGTTGCGAGTTTGCTTTTACGATATTTAAAAAAAATTGGAAATTTCTTTTAACATTGAATGAATACTGCAAACAAAAACATCCCGACAAATGTGCTAATCGTTGATTATGCTAATGTTTAAAAAAAAAAGGTAAATATTGTTTAACCTTACAACATACTAAGAATATATAAAATATTATCATCGTTCTGTTTAATTAATACTACTATAGTGCCACCAATTTGATTTGGCCGGCGGAAAAAATGTAAATTAATACGCGAAACTCTTTACCTCTCACCTCCTTAACCTATATATTCAGCTGAAGTACAATATCATATCTATTTTGATTAATTTGTTGCTTGAGTTTATAGGTTCGTTTGTGTATTTCTTGTATAATCTAATAGGCTGCAGTCATAACCTCACATTCACATGTCAAACTTTTATATTAAGCGCCCCAAATTTTTTCTCGGAGTGTATCTTTTCAAACGATCGTGCTGCTTGACTGGCCAAATTGAATTAGTTGTAGTATAAGTAGCAGAATTCAGTTAATTAATGTAGCAAAAAGAACAATTATTGCAATTTATATATTGTATCTAAAGATTGTGAAATTTCAACTTTGTAATTACGTTATTGCTTTCAGCAATTATAAAAACTTGAAGACCATATTTATACATGTATTTCAATTGATAAAGCACAAATCTATTTTAACTTCACAATAAAAATTTATCTTAACATTTTAAATAGGTATATAAATATATATATATATGTATATATAAATGTACATCTTTTTTTCTACAACACATTTTTTTGGTATGTAAATTCCAAACATAAACAGAATATAAGATTAGAAATTATTTTTGAAGAAGACAAGATCAGTAGGTCATCGAAATATTATAAATTTAAAGTTCGAGAAAGAAAATTAAAATATCAGTACATAAATAAATTGGAAAGCAGTCTTTTGTAATATTTTCAGTAAAACCTTTTTCGACTTTGTTCTTGCTGTTTCTGATAAAACATAATGCCGATTACTATACAAGCCACTACTGCTATAGCCCCAATTAACATTAAAAGAAACATTTTAAAACCTGATAGCGATGATGGCTTCGGATCTTCCACGTGGTCTCTGGGAGATTCAAAAAATGTAGCCGAAGGTGATATTTTCGATCTGTCTTCAGCATCGTTTGTATTTTGCTGTGGTAAAAATATTTTATGTAAATATATATATTTAATATTTAAAAAGATTGTTACATACGTCATCTGGTACATCCAATTCAAATAACCTAATAGACACGATATCGTGATTATCAGATAGGTCCCCTGTTGTTGCAGAAACACCAAAGTAATAACCCGTTGGTAACTTTACTCCAGTTACTTTAAAGCATTCTTTCCATGCAGCTTTATTCTCCAAGTCAGTGGAAACTAAAAAAAAAAGAGCATTTGCTTAATATGTAATTAAAAGTAAATATATAATAAATATCACCTGTTAATGTATCTTTCTCATATTTCACAGAAATATGTGTATCATAATCTAAATTTCTAAACTTTGCTTCACAACCTGCTAACTGAGTATGGGTACCATCCCTGTCATGGTCATAATGCAAAGTACCATTGTTAACCATAGCAGATATATATGGATGTTGATGCTAAAATTAAGAAAAATTGACATACTATTTGACTATAGCATATACTAAAACACTTACACTATGTGGTCCATTATGATTACTATAAGTATCTAGTATAACAGCTAATCCATTAAAATAGTCATTATTTCCAAATACTGGTCCATTTTGTAATCTATCTTTGGCATACCAAATAGCAAATCCATCACCATATAAATCTTTTCCTCTTCCATGAGTTTTAAAATGTACTTGGAGATCCCAGTGTTTTACATTAACAGGCTATAATTCGACATGTTTGAACATATACTTCAAATAAAAAAGGTTATCTACATACCACCGTGTTCCATAATGATCCTATCTTAGACTGTACATCTGGAGTTATCCGTATATAATTATTTGTAACCATCGTACTACCGGTAAAATCCCAAAATGGAATAGTCATTCCTGAAGCTAAAACAAAGATATTTATTATGAAAAATATATTTATAGATTACTCACATTGATATGGTTTTATTAATGAATGTTCGCGTTTTAGAAAATCTTTTGTATTCCATTGTGCCAATATTAAGTTAAAGCAATTTATTATGTGCAAAAATATAAAAGTTTTTATGTACATTTTTGGTTATTTTATGTCTAAAAAGACTACTTCACTGTATACGTAAAAATTAATATGTCAGACTCAAATAATGTGAAAGTAGGATCAAACAGTGACAACGTATTTTATGTTTAAAAAGTAACATATGTACTTGAAAAGTATTTTATTAAAACACTTCCCATTGTACTTATTAATTATTTTTTTCTTAGTGTGCATGTGTATATATTTTCAATTTATGTTTTTTGCAAAGACGGTTGGATCATATTTTCAAATCGTGAAATTAAGTATGTTAAAACTAAATTCCCTATTACAATTTGCCCAATATAAATACGCTTGAAAAGTTTTATAGTCAGTTATCAAGTTTAAATCGCATGAAATAATTTATGTTTGAAGTAAAATTAGCGTAACAAATAATTAAGTATTGAAAATAAAATTAATTGCATTTATGTATTTATGATGTAAGTGGCTTTACAATGTGTGATAAAAGAATAACATTATTTAGAAATGATACCAGAACAGAAGGAAAGGTAAGAATTTAAGTACATGTTTAAATATTTTGTATTAATACCATATCGTCCAGGTTTTATTTGTTCCTGAAAGTTTAAATCTTCTGTTGAAAAAAGCTAGTCAAAAATTTAAAAATGAGGTTACTGCATTTTATACCCCAGAAGGTGGTGAAATTGATGATATTAATTTAATTCGTGATAATGATGTGTTGTATGCTTGCTTTGGAGAAAAGTTTCTCTATGGTGGTGAGAAACCTGAGGAGAAAAAACTTAGAAAGTCAGATTGGGTAACATTAAATGTTGGTGGTAAATTATTTACCACATCTAAGTCAACTTTAACAAAAAAAGAACCTTTGAGTATGTTAGCAAGAATGTTTGCTGAAGAACAAGGAGATTATTTATTTACACCAAGTAATATAGATGCTAATGGTGCTTATTTAATTGATAGGAGCCCTACATATTTTGAGCCAATTTTAAACTATTTACGAAATGGACAATTAATATATGATTCTAATGTAAATCCTGAGGGCATATTAGAGGAGGCCAAGTTTTTTGCTATTGAATCTATTATACCTGTTCTCGAAAAAATTATAAAGGCTGCCCAAATACCTAGAGACAACTTGCCACTTACAAGAAGAGATATTGTTGATGCTCTGATTAAGAGTCCTTACACATACGAATTAAGATTTCAAGGTGTCAATTTGTCCGGTGCTGATTTAAGCAAATTAGATTTACGTTATATCAATTTCAAATATGCTAATATGCAACATTGCAAACTTCTGGGTTCAAATTTGAGTTGGTGTTGCTTAGAAAGGGCTGATTTATCTCATGCGACATTAGATGGTGCCCAATTATTAGGTACATTTATTTTTATCTATAATTTGTTTGCCTGTTTCAAGAACTTTATTTTTAGGGGTAAAAAGTTTATGTGCCAACATGGAAGGAGCCCAGTTGCGAAATTGCAATTTTGAGGATCCGGCTGGTAGCAGAGCAAACATGGAGGGTGTTAATCTAAAAGGCGCGAATTTAGAAGGTAGTGATATGGGAGGAGTCAACTTAAGGGTTGCAACATTAAAGAATGCTAACTTGCAGAACTGTGATTTAAGAGCAGCAGTTTTAGCTGGTGCTGACTTAGAGGTTTGTAAATTTTTATTATTTTTACATATTCTTAATTTAAATATGAAAGATCCTCTAAAATTTATTTAAAAATTTATTTTTTATATAATTTTTTACATCTCTATTAGATCCAACTTAATTATGTTTTAGTTAGTGTACTTTGTTTATATATATTTTCACTTGTTTTTTTTTTTAAAGAATCTTTATAATTGTTTTACCTTATTAAATCAATAATTATTATGGGCTAAGGAATGAATTTCTTGGAAATTATTATATAACTGCTACTTTAATTTAGTTTTCAATAATATTGATTTTAATTTTTTTCATTATCTATTAAAATGTTCATAGCCAGTTTATAGGAACAGAGATTCGCTTAAAAGGCGATTATATAAATTAATATTTCTAAAATATTTTTCTTATATTTTTAATTTTACTTTAATTATTTTTAATTTTAATTGCGAATTTCTCTTACAATATAATAAAATCTTAATAAAGAGTGGGAAAGTAGCGCGACTGATTAAATACTAACTCCTGATATACAGGTGTTCACTAAATATCCAGCAAAAATTCAGGAGTTTATTTTATGGATAATTTTTAGATTTTTTTCTCATTGGATGATTTATTTTGAAGATACAGACCGATAAAAGTTTTCCAAAAGAAACTACTGAACTAGTACTTAGTATTTTATGAAAGATTTTTACCTCTTTGGGTCCCTGAGTTTTAGAAAATAAAAAAACCATGTTATTCAAAAATTTTATTTTTATTTATTTAACAGTTAGTTTATTTTAACTAATAAGGAAGTAATCACTGAACCCCTTTCCACATTCATTTTCGTGTTCTGTATACGTATTTCAACAACTAAGTTGTCATCATCAGCAGATAATTAAACAGTGTTGCACCTGGAAAACTACGGCAAAAATACCCGTGTGCCTTTTTCCTTTCAACGGCACAGATCGCGTGCGGAATTTGTTTTCGTACGGGTATTTTTGCCGTAGTTTTCCAGATGCGACACTCTTTAATTATATGCTGATGATGACAACTTAGTTGTCGAAATACGTATACAGAACACGAAAATTAATATGGAAAGGGGTTATATATCAACCTTCAGTGATTAAGTTAATCAACCGGAGGCTCCATCAATATTACCACCAATAAGGAAGTAAAATTACAGAAGAAACACAGAAATAAATAAAGTCATTTAAGTTTTTAATTATAGTGTGGGACTTAAAGCAGCCCCTCTGTGCCATATGGATTCATGAATAATATTTGCTAAATCATATCTTTTTCCCGAGCACTTGAAATTTTTCGAGACGGTATAAAAAATATTCCACTGAATATATTCAAGTCTCATAAAGGTGGGGTACTTTATTCCACCATGCCTCAAAGCGTTAATCTATAAAAACTAAAATTACTAACACTAGCTGGAGTGTATGCATCCAATTCTGTCTTCATTAATTGCTGAACTCTATCAAAAACAGGATTGTTTCTTATTTATTACACCCATCATTTGTCCTATTTCTCAATTCTTCATTTTCCACTGCACTAAAGTATACCGATACTTTCAAGTGACCCCATAAGAAAGGGAATCTACGGGATTTAAATTTGGAAATCCAATAGGTCATAAGTGAAGTCCAGCTTAACCAGTCCAGCGATTTTCATATTTCGTTTAAAAATTCACAAGCAACCAAACTAGAATCGCGCATAAACCACATTGCATTTCTCAATCACTAAGGTTGATATATAACCCATTTCTACATTAACTTTTGTAATTCTGTATACGCATTTCGAAAACGATTTTCTAGCTTTGCATATCCTAATCTTTATCGCCGTTTTTCTTCGAAAGAAAGCACCTTTCCGAAAACCATCCGAGAACAGAGAAACCTTAAAATAGCCCAAGAAATAATTCCTTGAGTTTTTGCCGCATGTTTAATAAATAAATTATATATTTTTTATTAATTTGCATTTTAACGATATAAAAAATGTTGAACTAGGTAAAGTTCTACTAAATACAACACTTACCAAGATACTTTTTCTAATTTTATTACCAAATATAAAAGCAAATTGCTGTGTGAAATTACAAGCCAGTATTCATGCAATACATTTTTGGTTAAAACCTGGAACAAGTTTCTTAACACAAGAGCATTAACAGCTTCGAATATACAACTAGCGACATTATTAGCAGGTGGATACTATGCATACTGTCTCGTCCATTATTTATATAATTTTTTAATTCTCACATGATATTCAGATTGGCAATCCGTATACAAATTCATTGTCTGTCTCACATGTCAGCAACAATGTTCCTAGAGCGCGTATAGACAGACGCTATCTCGGCGATATGCCAAACAGATTAACGTTAAAAGGAATCATTCAAATATTAATAACATCCTGTTTACTATATATATTTCAGAGATCCACACTCATCAGGTAAACTTGTGTTATTAACGAACGTTTCCTTTGTAGACTCTATCGTACTTTTTCGATACAGAAAGATGCATACTGTCTTGTCCATTATTATTTATATAATTTTTTGATTCTCACATGATATTCAGATTGAGAATCCGTATATAAATTCAAATTGTTGAATTCTGTCCCACCCTTCCCATTAACCCAAATACCAACTTTTAAAAAATTGAACAAAAAGATTTTTTTGTAGAACATTACTATCTAGACGAAATAAACATAGAAAAGAAAAAATTTTAGGATTGTTAATACATTATTTTTAAAACATGATCTGTCCTATAAAGAGGGCGTATTATATTAGATAAATATTTTAAGTAAAATAGTTATTCAAAATAAGTTTTTATTAAAGAAAATAAGAAAATACTGTATTTCAAACATTTCGAGTTAAATGGCACAAAACACATCTTGCAAAGAATTATTTCGCATTTCAAGTGATATTTTAGCGGCTTTGATATTCACAGCGAGGTATGTACATCATTTAGTTCCGCTATATCAACAAATTGTTTCAATATTTTCCTACTCTCTCTCTTTTGTTTGATAACACAAATGTTAAAATTTACGAATTATATTGGGTTGGCAACTAAGTATTTTCGGTTTTGTAGTATAAAATAAAACACTTTTTTTTTAAACAAAGAATAGTTTTTAATCAATTATATATTTTCCATTTTGCTCAATGACCTTTTGCCATCTTTCTTTCAGCTGCATGATTCCGCGCTCATAAAAGTTCTGGTCCTTATCAGCAAAAAACTGAACCAGGTGCGAGTGAAGGTCATCGTCATTTGTGAAAGTTTTACCATTCGAAGAATTCTGCAAACTTCGAAATAAATAGTAATCAGGTGGTGCTAAATCAGGGCTGTATGGGGGATGTGGCATCACTTCCCAGCCAAGCTCCAATAGTTTCCCACGAGTTGCCAAAGATGTGTGAGGCCTTGCATTATCTTGGTGGAAAACCACACCTTTCCGATTTGACAATTCTGGCCGTTTTTCTTTGATTGCTTCATTCAGTTTTATTAATTGTTGACAGTAAACATCAGAATTGATCGTTTGGTTCCTTGGAAGCAGCTCAAAAAACACAACACCTTTGTAATCCCACCAAACTGACAGCACGATCTTTTTTGGATGCAATTCAGCTTTCGATGTAGTTTGAGCTGGTTTATCGTGCTTGCTCCATGATCGTTTTCGAACTATGTTACTGTACAGGACCCATTTTTCATCACCAGTGATGATTCTTTTTAAGAAAGGGTCGGTTTCATTTCGTCTAAGGTGCATATCGCAAAAGTTGATTCTTTGTGTTAAATGAATTTCTTTCAATTCGTGAGGTACCCAAATATCAAGCTTCTTAACTAGCCCATGACATTTTAAATGTTTTCAATTGTTGTGTGCGATACATGTAGCCTCTCCGCAACCTCTCGAACAGTTATATGACGATCCTCTTCAATTATGACTTTGATTTGGTCATCAACTTCAGTAGGCCGACCAGAACGTTACTCATCTTTGAGGGAAAAATCTCCAGAACGGAATTTTTTATGCCAATTCTGATACGTGCGCTCTGTTAAGCAATTAGCACCATAAACTTCACATATCTTTTTGTGAGCCGCAGCAGCTTTCTTTCCTTTACGGAAATAAAATAGTAAAATATGTCGAAAATGTTCGTTTCTGCACTCCATTTAAAATTAACCTACAGCTAATAGCTTTAATAAAAATCACGCACTACTTACTTCTGAAGTTACGTCAATCTGACTAGTATCACGCGACAAACGGTAAAGTACAGCACTAACATACGTTATACAAATAATAAAGCAACGCTCTCTGTCAGTAAAAACCGACAGTACTTAGTTGCCAACCCAATATGTCAAGCATTTGATGACTACAGTATCTTCACATCAATTTTAGCAGCAGCCCTCGTATATGAAAAACAAAAAATCGATTATTTTGCCCGACAAAATAGAATAAATGCTGATATTATAGTAATTTCAGTAATATATTTGTATCAACACGTAATGAGTATCAGTATTTTTCTTTAAATTGCTTTTTAATTAAATAAAATTCTTAAATATTCTTCAATAATTAATTGATAAAATAATAAGTGTGTCAGCAAATTTAATATCAAAATTATGAGTCTTGATTACGTACATTAATCGATTCACTTATTTTTTTAAATTTTTCTCTGAAAGTGAACGAAATAAATTTAAAAAATAGCAATATCTAATTTCTTTTCCAAATATTTTTTACTGGTGCTCCTATTTTTGTTCCAATTTTTTCCCTTTCCATTAGCTTAATTGTTTTGAAGAACGCGTTCATCAAAATATTGATTTTGTTAATTCATTTCATTATCACATCTTATTATATATGCTATTTTGTAAAGTATTATATAAGGAGATATGTTACGTCGACATAATTCAATTATCTTAATGTATATGTTATTCATGTGTTGTATCTATGTATAGAAAATTGTTTTTCTTAATGTCATTTTTTTAAAAATCATTCCAATGAATTCGTAATAATTTTTATCTTTATTGCAGAATTGTGACCTGTCTGGAAGCGACTTGCACGAAGCCAATTTGCGAGGAGCCAACTTAAAAGATGCGGCTTTCGAATTAATGCTTACACCTTTACACATGTCTCAGACAATTCGTTGATTTTGTTTTTTTTTTTTGCGTTATTGTATTCGTACTGTGATTTTAACAAATAAGCCGTAAATGAAGTATTATTTGATAAATGTGACATTATTTTCGTTTTTAACAAGAATCTGTTTTCGGTTGTGGATCTTTTTGATAACGATGTATATGCTTACATTATTGTATTGTTGATGTTTTTATACGACACATGGCAAATGGATGTGTTAATAAAATTATATCCTAAATTATGTGCGATTTTTCCCCCGAAACGATACACGACGGTAGGCTCAAAATAATTCGTGATAAAAGGTTGTTTATTTGTTCATGAAACCTTGAAATTATCGACTTTATTTTCGTGCATTAATATATCAATTATACTCTAACGGGAGCTAATGCTGTTAATTCATGTTTAAAATAGATACTATACCGAATAACATTACGAAATCAAGAAGCGATTTATTACATCGTATACGGGGTTATTCAAAAGTAAGTTCCAAGTTCGAAGCAACCTTCGTCGAAGGTTTACATTCTGCAAAAATAAAACACCAAATTGTTAGTAAAAAAATGGTGTTTTATTTTTAAAAGGGGAAGCAAGGAAAACTTAAATATGACCACCACTATGATGTTCAATTAAAAATAGCCGTTTCTCCAAATTATAAACGACTTAAAACGAGCATTCATCGATAACAACATACGTAATGTCTATGTCCAAAATTAATGGAACTCAACTTTGTAAAGAACTTAGTCTGATCAATATTGTGCCGTGTTATGAAAAGATTTCGGAATTGTGCGTGAGAAAACAATGAAATGATTATTGTAAGAGAAACCAAATTATTTCTCCAAGTCAATCAGGTTTTAGAAGGGACACTCCAATGGAACATTATTAGTCAATACATGTGATAAGTAAAACACCAGCACTGTTAAATTTTATCTGGCTTTCTTCGTTGGCTATTGATTTTTTCGGGTTGAACTGTAATACTAAGGGTTTTCTGGTATGTAGACTTCCGCGGTCGTAGTCCATGCTATCTGCTTCCGGGCTGGAACCGCGTCACTTGTATATCTGCCGACGTTTCGTACCCATTTGTATAGGACATCTTCTGGGCTAAACTACTGCACTGAAACTGTTTCTCTCACTCAGTTTCAGTGCAGTAGTTCAGCCCTGAAGATGTCCCATACAAATTGGTACGAAACGTCGGCAGATATACAAGTGACGCGGTTCCAGCCCGCAATCCCAGAAGCAGATACTAAGGATTTTATTTGGTGAAATTTTTTTTATTAATAAGTAACTGTTTCTACCCACGTGCGCCAACGTGTAAGAATTGGTTGGGGTGATTCTCGTATGCCAGCACAGTGCTTGTGAAATTCGCGTATGCGCTTTAAAGATTTCAAGAGGTTTCGGAGTACATACAATGTAATTCAGAATAGAATTTTCTGCAATGTATAGTCTAACAACAGATTTTTATTTGTCAGGGCAGATTTAATACTGATTTCTATTTTTTTCGTGCGCAAAGTGTAAATAGTTTCTTAACGTTGGAGCGTTTGGTAATAAGTAGTCTGCATTGTACGTACTCTAAAACTGACAGAATAGTTTCTTTTTCACTGTCCTAAATGGTAGATTACAAGCCGTCAACATATACATTATAAGTAACACAAACTCCTGAGATGTCGAATGGCATGCGTTTTTGTGTGTTTACATGCCTAAAGCAGTCTACTTTCTTCCGACAGCGACACACTAAACAAATTGCTTTAGCACGATCATATTCTAGGTCTGGGAGTCGTCCGATAAATTTATTTACACCATTCACGCACAGCAGCCTGTTCTTATTTCGTTTTGCACTCATTACGCTGCAATACAATATCAAATATTGATCGTTAACAACGCAATAAAGACCCGTACGCAACTAAACATACTACATTTTATAACACGCACGATATATGAGGAGCAGACTTGCAAAACGCATTTTGTCCATTTTTGTAATTTTTCACGAAAGCCGAAAAACGGTAGCACAAAAACTGTAAGAACTACAAAAAATTACTTCAAGTAAATTATTTGCATTTAATAGAGAAGAGTCAAACTATAAAAGTTCGTACTGGGAAAATAACAAATAACTGTTAAAATTTAAAAAAATGACAGGACATAATGCAGTTTGCATGTCTTTTGTTTATACAAAAAAAAACATTTATTTAAAAATCGATTATTGATTGAAAAATGACGTTTTAAAGGATTATGCAAACATTTAAAGAAACTTTTAAAAATACAAAAATCAAAGCAATAAAATAAATTTAAAGAAAATTGGGATGTTCTTCATCCACATATTCGCAGTCTTGAACTTCTTCTTCGCTATCTTGTTCATCAGGATTCTCTTTACTAAAAACTGGGATCATCACACCATTTTTCTCTAGAAAGCGCTACCAGTAGTTTCCTTAAACTGTCTAATTTTTTCTTTTTAATCGTATGTCCAAGAGGTAGTTCTGGAACTTCAATCTGATCAAGGCGTCTACGCCCTTTTAAAAGTGTTTCGAATTTCTTTGAGTAATCATTGTTTCTGTATAATAATTCTGATTTTACTACAATTGACTTTGTAGACTTTCCTCTTTGTATGCGAATTCTTTTGCATGAGCTAATTGTTGGTAGTTTTTTAAGACATTTTGAAGCACTTTTAATATTAATTAATGGCCAATCAGTTCCTAGTTTTCGAACTTCACCTATCTTAGAATACAACTCATAATACTTATCTGGTGTTTTAATTACACTATAGCTTCTTAAAATTTTTTCTACTTGGCCAAAAATTCTATCTGCTGGAAGATACGAATGTCCACGTACTGGGAACGTGAGTTCAACGCTTTTGATTGTAGAAGGGGCAAAATGGTTTACCCAGAACTTTAGTAAGTGCACAATAAAGCTGTTTTTATTTTGCCCCCCCACAACCGTCAGCAAAGAGTCGAACACAAGTTATATCTGGAGAAAAAGTGGTCCTCTTTAAAAAGTCTATTGTCAAATGCTATTTGAATGTCCATTTCCTTTGGACAAAATTCACTTTGTTTGTCCAAGTGATTTTGTCGCTTTATTTAAACTGGGACAAAACGCACTTTGAACGTCTAAGATATTACAAAAACCTAGATATGCTTGTGAAGAATACAGCGCCACCTCTAACTCAAAACTGAAAATTGTGGACAAAATGCGTTTTGCAAGTCTGCTCCTCATATGTCGGTGATAGGTTTGACTAGCCGAAGACATCCGTACCACCTCTCGCCGCTTATAAATATCTCGGCTTTAGTGATAAGTAATGTTGAATAAATCGGATGCGTAGTATATATAAATAAAATAAATTATGTATCCATTCTAACGTAGGAAAACAACTTAGAAATTATTTATGTCTATCACACCTTTACGAAGCATTTTCGCGTTACCGACTGGATACAAGCTGTCGGCAATGCTTGCACGCGTTCGCCTATTTCCCAGAGGATTGTTCAACCTTAGTAATAAGTGGTTAAAGGCTTTGGATAATGAATGGCGTCATGGTATTGGCAGTTTTGTTATTAAGGAAATTAAAAAGTATAGGTATTAGGAATAGAGCTAATAATTGGTTTGCTTCATATTTAAATGATCGTCACCAGGTAGTTAAGTATAAGAGTGCAATATCTAAACGATTGTGTATAGTTCGTTTCAAGACTTTGACACTTTATGGCATCCCCTTGTGTAAAAGCGCGATAAGCTAACGATAATGTAAGTTAGAGGCAGGTACCCTGAGCCGTAGATGAGTAGGGGGTATTTTGTAATATTCCTGCAATCATTTTATATATATTAATTAACTTAAACACAAACTTATACAGTGTGAGCAACAATGAGTGAGCTGATCCTACAGTTCTTTCCATACATGTCACCTCAATATTTACTTCATCTTGAAAGTGAAATTAGACAGTGTCTCATGCAATTATAATCAAAATATGCTAGCTACTATGTAAACAACAAATACTACTGTGCAAATTACTTTAAACTGTAATATTAATAAAAATACATTTGGTATGTAAAGGGTTTTCCAATAGGGACTTGACAACTTTTAATTCAATTTGTGAACGCACCCTTTCACTAATCATCGAACTGTCACTGGCAATTTATTCAGTAAACTTAACATTTTCATCATGGTAAAGTACACGAACGAACAACGTCTGTAAATTATAAAAATTTACTACAGAAATTCGGAGTCGGTGACCGCTACTTTAAGAGCGTTAACTCCGATTTTCGGTCGTAATTCTCGCCCTAGTAAATAGGCAGTAACAAGTTTAGTGCAAAAATTTGAGACTAGATATTCGTTGTGTGATGTTGCCGTGCCAGTGAGACAACGGGTTGGTCGAAGTGTCAAAAATATCGCTGTCGTTGAAACGTCCGTAGCAAATGATCCAAATCAGTTAATTCCACGGCGTTCTCAAGAGTTGGGCATCGCCCAGACTACTTTATGGCGAATTTTGCGTAAGTATCTTGGTTTACACCCATATAAGATCAAGTTGACTCAAGAATTGAAGCCGATGGACCATTTGAAGCGACATACGTTCTTCGATTGGGCTCTGGAAAAGATGCGCCAAGATGATCAATCTCATCGCAAAATCATTTTCAGTGACGAAGCTTATTTTTGGCTCAATGGGTTCGTCAATAAGCAAAATATGCGTTATTGGTCGGATGAAAATCCACATGTGCTTCATGAAACACCACTTCATCTACAAAAAATAACTGTTTGGTGCGGTTTGCATGCCGACGGCGTCATAGGGCCATATTTTTTCGTCGACGATAATGATCGTCACGTTACTGTGAATGGTAATCGTTATCGCGCCATGATTACCGATTATTTTTGGCCCGAATTGGAAGATATGGACTTGGACAACATGTGGTTTCAGCAGGACGGTGCCACAAGCCACACAGCACACGTTACAATCGATTTATTGAAGAGTAAGTTTGATGAGCGTGTTATCTCAAGAAATGGACCAGTCGATTGGCCGCCTCGTTCGTGCGATTTAACGCCTTTAGACTTTTTTCTTTGGGGCTACGTCAAGTCATTGGTCTATGCCAACAAGCCGACAACGTTGGAAGAGCTCAGAGCCAACATTGAACGCGAAATAGCAGCCGCTTCGGCCGAACTGTGTGGCCGAGTCATCGAAAATTGGGTCCAACGAATCGACCGCTGCAAACGTGCCCGCGGTGGCCATATGAACGAAGTCGAGTTCCATTCATAAATGTTTTGATTGTACTTCAACCCGATAATAAAGTTTTTGAAATATCTCAAATGGTCTGCATTTTATTTTGAAAAAAAAGTTGTCAAGTCCTTATTGGAAAACCCTTTATTAAAGTGTATGCACACACACACACGCACGCACGCACGCGCACGCGCGCGCGCGCGCGCGCGCGCGCGCGCGCGCGCGCGCGCGCGCGCGCACCCACCCACGCACGCACGCACGCACGCACGCACGCACGCACGCACGCACGCACGCACGCCGTACACTGCACGTCAATGAAAGGTTAAGGATAGAATAGGAAAACTCACTAGAAATTACTAAACTGCTAACTTCAGATAGAAAAAAAGGAAGTAAGTACTGATATGGGTCTTGCGGAAAGTAGTAAAAGATCAGGTTAATCATTGTTGCTCACTTGTTATAAGTTCTTAATATGTTAAAATACATAAACGTAGAAATATCAGGTTTTTCAATAAGGACATAACAATTTGGTATTTAAGTAAAACACAGAATAATTGAGATATTGGGCTGAAATTTATGCCAGGTACAGTACACATGTTACATTTAACTATGGAATTCGAGCTCGTTTATGTAACCACCGCGAGCACGTTTGCAGCAATCGATTCTTTGGAGTCAATTTTCCACCACTTTTTCACAAATATCAGCCAGAACGTTGGCAATTTCGCGTTTGATATTGTCCCCGAGCTCCAGTCACGTTGTTGGCTTGTTTACATAAACCAAATGCTTAACGTAACCTCATAAAAAGAAATCCAACGGCGTTAAATCGCATGAGCAAGGAGCACGGACCATTTCTCGAGATTACACGGTTACCGAACTTCCCCTTCAATAAATCAATTGTTTGACCAGTTTTGTGGCATGTGGCTCCATCTTGTTGGAACCACATATTTCTGATGACAAGTTCATCCAATTCTGGCCAAAAATAGACTTCCAACACGGCACGTTAGTGAACTCCATTAACCGTAACATTGCGATCATTTTCATCGACGAAAAAATATGGTCCAATCACATTTGCATGAAATCCACATCGCGCGGTCACTTTTTGATATTGTAACGGTGTCTCTTGAAGCACATGAGGATTTATTGCTGTCTAATAACTCCTATTTTGCTTATTGACAACGTCACTGTGTTTTCTTCCAAAGTAACATGTTTCCGTCCAAATAGTTAACAATGAAATGAAATAAAAATTATATTTTATTTATTTGCTCCTTTTCTAAATATTGTTCGAGGATATGCATAAAATAAAGATTGCGTTCATTGAAAGTTGGCTCAGAAAGCACACATCCTCTGTAGTTATGTTTAATACGGAAATATTTTTTTGGAAATCCACGGATATTGAAACATATTCATGACACTTTAGACTTCTTACAAGACCATTTTTTTCGATTGTTTTTTCTTTTTGAACATCACTCAGTGTTGTCAGATTTTTAATTTCAAGGGCTTTACATTTTTTTGACTTTTGTCATAATGATTTTGTTAATTTTATATTACTAAAGATAAATATCTTTAAAATCGACCATTTTAAAAATCATTCAATAATATAATCTCTTAAAAGTACATCTATATTTAGGCAATTTTTCCTGTAAATGGAGTCATTTTATATATTAAAAAAACTTAAAACATAATTTAAATACTGCTAGTAATCCAGTCAGTCGTTTCTCGACCAAATTAACAAAAATTAGCATTAGAAATGTGAAAATAACATTTTTTTGTGATTTCCTAGTAAAATTTTGGTGAATTAGTGGTAAAAGTAATGATTTTAAGTTAAATATACCCGTTTTTTATGAGACAGAACTCGAACAATGTTAATTACTTAAATTTAAAACTGTTTTTAAATTAGTAGGATTCACAATTATCAATGTGGCGTGGATAGCGTGATGACAAAAACACTCTAGGGAATTCCATCATGGCAACCAAATAGAAGTATGATCAACAACGTTTTTTCATGTGTGTAGATTAATATCTCCTGAGACTTTTTAGTTGTAGTTTTAGATTTGAATAATTGACTTAAAAATATGAGCCAAACAGAGTCATCGGAAAATCAGAATCAGTCAGATTCTTCGGTAGCAAAACGTAAGTATAAATTACAATATTCCTAACCTACAATTTGTATTTGCCGATTGTGTAGCCGAAGAAAAAGAAAATGAAGTCAGTAAACAAATGTACAGAAAAAAGGTGTGGGATTACCTAGAGAAGAATAAGTTGACGAATTTTCCACAACCCGTATATTTACGTATTCCCAATTTTAAAGGGAGTGAGCAAGCTGCTGCCAAACTTTTGGAATTGGAGGAATTTAAAAATATCAAATATATTGAAGTAAACCCTGACAAACCTCAAGAAGCAGCAAGAGTATTAGTACTAGAGAATCAAAAAAATTTATATGTACCTGTACCACGTTTGAAAGATGGACTTCTTAAATATATTACAGTACCTGAAGGTGCTTCTAAAAATGACATTAAAAATGCCGTAAATCGCAGAGGTCTTGAGTATAATGGTCAAACAATTGGAATCAATGATGAAATACAAATTGACTTGCTCGTTTTGGGCAGTGTTGCTGTGTCTAAGGAAGGATATCGCATTGGAAAAGGTCGGGGTTATGCAGACTTAGAGTTTGCTTTGTTGTTGGAAATGAATGCTGTCAGTGACAAAACCATAGTCGTTACAACAGTTCATGACTCACAAGTATTTGATACATTACCTAAGGAAATATTCAAAGAATATGATGTACCTGTTGATTATATTTTGACACCTACACAAGTTATTAAAATAGAAAAACGTCTACCACGGCCGACTGGTATATATTGGAATATTTTGTCACAAAGACGATTAAATTTGATGCCGGTTCTGAAAGCTTTGAAGGACATCCATGATGGGTAAATATTTAAGAATCAGTAGTTAGATTATTGTATTTATATAATTTTTCAGAAAAGGAAGAGATACTACCTTGAAAGACACTGACACAGATATCGAAGCCAACGAACCAAGGAGACGATTTAATAATAGATATAGAAGATTGAGGCGCAGGCGTCCTCGCTCCGAAACAAAAAATTCAGAGTCACAAGGGGAGGAGGCTATGAACAATGAAAATATGCCCCAGAAGCGTTACCAAAGAAGGAAATTTTTCAATAGACGTAGGCCAGTTCGTCAACAGGAAAAACCAAGTGAAAATGGAGATACTGTAAGTTGATTGTGAAATATCTAGTTCCTAAATATAATTTTGAAATTAAAATCTCCTTTTAACATATAAATATTTATGTAAGATCAGAAGTTTTTCAGTTTTTGAAAATGAAAATGTACTTTTATATAATATAATTTATAATTAAGTGCTTATAATATATGTACTTAAAAGATAAAATATTTATATACATATGTGTATATATGTACATAGGTAGAGATAATATTGAAGCTGTCAATGATAACATCAGACATATATTTTGCATTTCATTTTAACTTAACCTTAATAAATAATCTCTGAAGTTATATAAGGTATTTGGAGAGGTTAACAATCAGATAAAATAGGAAACTTTGTTTAAAACACTAACTGTTCTATAACTATACTCTGTACCACGACCAAGTAACGTGAATATTTTTAACGTTAAAAAATATCAGTTACGAAAGTTTGATTTACACATGCACAATTATTGTACTATTATTATTTACTTGCAGTCAAAAGAATCTCAAAAAAAGCTATAATAATAATAATGAAGGGTTAATTTTTATGTTTTTATTTTATGTACATGTTGAAAATGAATACAGAGTATTTGGAAATAACGTTGCTAACAGAATGTACATACATTTTTTCTTCAATTCCATATATAAAACGAGTTCTTAAAGCAATTCTTTCAAATGAATTTAAAAACGATTCAAGCAATCGTAATGAAGAATTTACTAGTGACAGCACATGACATGTATATTAATTCTTAGTTGAATCATACTTACAAAGTTTTTAATATCTTGTTTCAAAATAAATACAAGCAAATTATATTTTAACTGTCAAAAATATGGTAATTGAAGGAACAATAAACCTCTATTCATTAAAAGAATCATCATTTTTGTTTCAATTTTGACATGATCAATTGCCTTTATTCAATTTTGTTTAGTAAAATGAAGTAAATTTTGAACATTGTTCCAATTAAATGTAGTATTTACAACATTTCAAACAGAGATGCAGATCCAACGTTCTCAATTATTTACATATATATATATATGTCACCTAATATAGTTGTGGTGACGATATCTGTTAAACGAAAACTGAGGTTACCTGAAGGGTCTTAATGAAGACGAAACGGCCGTAGTCATGTTCTCAGTTAACATATACTTATTTGATTATTTACAACTACTCCTTCTTTTAATTGGGCCCGAATTAGTTCTGTAGGATTGAGATCATAATAATATGGAGGAAGTTTCAAAACCTTACATTACGTTGTCTACTAATTGTAGTACTATTACAATCTTTTAGTATTATTATACTACACATCAAAACAGCAATAGAACAAATACCACAACTATTCTCACCCAGCTGACGCGATGTACTAAATTCATTCTGTGAATTAACTTGATGCACACGTCTCGATTCTGATGGGCCGTCAAAAATTTAATGCTCTGTTCATAACTAGATATGTCTTAACATGTATGCAATTTAACCATATTTATAAGTTCAGCAATATGTTTGCATTTTATTCTAACATTCATTTATATTTTTAGAGCGTTGGAGAGAACGGGCAAGTTACGCCGAAGCCACCGCCTCGAAGGAACAACAGATTCCCTCCATATCGTCGTAATTTGCGCCAAATTGATTTTTCTTTAATGGTCAGTAACATCGAAAGAAACGTAAGGGTCCGAGACTTAAAAAATGCTTTAATAGAGAGGGGCATCAAACCCTATGTTATAACATGGCGCGGCTACAAAGGCATCTGTTACTTACATTACGCTAAATCTAATGCCAAATCGGTGAAGTCGGAGAAGGGCCCTATTGTAGTGGATAATGTAATTGAAATTTTGCAAAATTTAAAAATTAGTCCGGATTCGGAAACCAGTTTGAATGTTAAAATCATGGAGCCAATTTCTAGAATTGAGACAATTAATGTTTCCACTGTTTAATAATCTTTTCCAATTTTTGGTGCTAGTTTTGCGTGTAAAGCATTTTTCTGGTTATAATTACAAACTCTATAATACTATGTTTAAAACATACTTTTGTTGTGTAGTGACCTCTTCACAGAAGCTAAATGAATATTTTTGGCCTATTGGCTTTCAAAATTAATTGTTTTCCTTATTATATTCCGTAAGTTATGTCTTTTAAACCAATGATTTTTCGTAGTTTAGTTTTTATTATTGCTTATGCTTGCTCTTTCCTTTTACCGTTAGCTAGTTGTATATTTTTTGAAAATAAATAATTTGTTGTCCCTTTTTTAATTCTGGGTCTTATTGTTTTCCTTTTTTTGTTTGGTGATTATTATGTAAACTTTATGCAAAAACCAATTCTATTTTTTATATAATAAAGTACAAAATATATTTTTTATAATTTGGTTTTTGCATAGAGACAAATTTTTGTAATATTTGATATGTAATTTTATTTACTCCAGTGTAGACAAACGCTTTGTAATTGCCATTTTAATTATATCTATATACAATAAAATTTTGTATATTTTGTATTTCATTTAATAAAATTTTTGAACTATTATATTTGCCTTTATTTTCTTTAAAACATATATACATTAAATCAATTATTTACAGTGAAATTTGAAATATGGGTGTTTTAGGGGCCTATAAGATATGTGGTTTGTTTATATTGCTTAATATATAGTTTATGTATATAATTATGTCTAATAAGTTTACAGATGTATCGAGAACAAACCTAATGTATGTCTGATCGAGATGCAACGGAACCAAAAACAGTATGATAAATTTTGTAATAAATCGTATTCTAATGAAATAAAGTTCAAATTACTTATAAATCGGTAATAAATTCGTTATATAAAACTATATTACATACATAATTTGATCAGAGGAAAATTAGTTCAATGAAGATAAACTTCGACTCCTAATACAATAAGACATTTTAGTCTAAAAATTTGATTGCACTTTTTTGAAATACTTTTTATGATCAACACATATCCCATTTGAAGCAATCAATATTCTCCGTTGTTCCAAAAAGTGTACTTTATTCATATTTTTTATTATTTTATTCATAATATGTTAAACTTAAGAATTTGTCAATTTGTACATCCATGCAAGGAGGTTGCATTTAACTGTTATTTTACCAAACGCTTTTAAGATTATCTTTTTAATATAAAATATCTTTATAAACCACAGTTCAGCTACAATTACTCAACATATTGATTGAGCTCTTAGCACTTAATCCCACATTAATATAATTGACATCGATTTTTCAAGTGCTTTTTTTTCTATTGTCAGAAAAGTCCAGTTATTTGAAATTAATGGGAAGTTATCTATCGAACAGAACAAACCAAGCTTTCTTAAATGATTTTCTTCTAATGAACATTTAACATCAACATGCAAATTTAGGTTCATTATTATTTGTATTATATGCAGATTACCTTCTTGGTGTCCTTAAATGTTTATATTGTTTTTTATTAGCTTATACTGATTATATCGACGTCTACTATTCCAATTCGTATATTCATCCAATAAAATTCCAACAATTTATTTTTGTCTTTTAAGTTAAACATCAATAACTGCTATTTCTTAAACTGTTTTTTTGCAGACTGCGTTAGCGCTATTTTTATGTGACGCTGGTATTTTTAGTAAACATTTTTCAATTCGACAACTACCAGAATGCTTTATTAGATTTGTAAAAAAATGCAGTTATAACTATTTCCTCGTGTATGATATTGGTGGACAAAACATGTAAAGCGGATCTGTTCAAAGAATTTGACGTGGTTTTAAATGAATCCTTGAATTTTAAGAATCATATCGAATATTTTTAGGCAATACTTTGTTTAATGTGTTAATTTTAGACAATTTAAGGCTTTAAAGTCTTTAGATTTTGCATTCGTTATGAGCTGTTTGGAATATCGCACTATCCGGCTGTCATACTACATAAAATATCAATTTAGAATAGAACTTTCAGAAATTCTCTTCATTTGAAACTGATGCTTAATATTCCAATTTCTTCTCGAATATAGACGAAGATATTAGTTAACATTACCATGGAAGCTAGTAAACTGGAGTATTAATTGAAGCTATTTAACAGTTTAAACTTTAATTTCCCTAGTCGTCCAGCCCTATACAATTTATAACATTTGTATAATTAATAAAGCCAGATTTACAGAGCATTCTTATGTAAATTAGTTTATGTTTACAATACATATGATTTCCATAATGACAAGCGATCAAGGTTTGTATGTAATAAAATGTAAGTTTTAATTTTTTTTTGTATTAGTTTAAGTTTCAATTTATAATTACAAACTCTATCATTGTCCTGTAATTGATGTTTATTATTGGGCAATAAATATTTATCTAGTTATTATTACATCTCGCTGAAAAGCATCATCAGGATCGGTCAACAGTTCAATAAACTGTTCCCTTAAGTAATCTATTCTTTTGGCGTAGCCATTTATTTATAGCCCTATTATAATTATCCATAATAGGTTCAATAATTCTAAAGAAGTTGGGAAGCATAAATTTTGTGGAAGTGGACATATTCTTTAATAGCCAAACAGTCGCTATTTGCCCAAGATCGTATACATACATCCAATTCTTGTTGCATCTATAATATTATAAACTTGATAATAGTAACTGCGAGTAAAATGTACAACAAAATCTGTTTTTAGAGTTGTTGTAATGGAATATTCTCTTTCTATAACAAATAAGTACCGCTGTTACAATTACTTCAGTTGTAACTATGTTCAGAATACTAAGTATTTGTAAATAATTTAATTTTTTGTTCATAAATATCTATATAATTAGATATAATTATATAAGTAACACCGAAAGTCATATCTAATAATATTCGAGACGAGAAATTGATTGTGGCAAGGTTGAGTGTCATAAAAAAGAAAATTCTAAAACTAGATGATAAGGATCTCCTGCGACTATTGGATGATCACTATAGAAACCTAAAAGCTGAAATTAATATTCAATAATAATAAATCCAATAACTTATCACTGACAACTTGTCAGTGTTTCCAAATTGGATTCCTTAGCATTTAAAATAATATAAAACACTGAACAGATACGGTGAACATATATCGATTACTTTATAATCCTTCATTAAGATAAAGTTATGATCAATAAAATATTCTTTAAATGTATTTAAAAATGCTTCCAGCTCATCAATCGAGATGTCAGGAGTTAAATAAGGCAGTGCTGTAAGAAATAAATTAGGTGTGGAACAAATAACCAAATATTGTCATTATGGCACAAGTACTGTATTTTTATACTTTGCCTCACAATGGTTGTTTTTTTACTTACCGCGTAACTTCATACTTCATTAGAATATTGTTAACATCTGACTAAAGGTATGCCTTACCATTAAAAAATTCATGAAAATCGTAAAGAATTCAGGTTTTAAATTCTTCATAAAAGTACAATCTGAATCATACTCATTAAATAGTATATTAAAATATAAATTTCATAATATATAATTTAGGGGCACGAGTTCAACAGTATATTCTAAAATAAAGAATAAGTGCGCAAAACGTTTTATGAAACGTGTATAATTTGAAAAATTAAGAAATTTAGCTTTTTTATGTTGGTTACGTTGTCTTTTAATTATATTTAACACTTTCCTGACAAATACATTTGAATAAAAGTATTAAATGTTATTTTGTAGGATATATATATATATAAAAGTTAAGTTGGTAACATATAATAAAAAAATGTAAAATTCATATATGTTGTACGTTGTATATGTATCAGTAAAGTAATAAAATATTAAAGTTCTTTATTATTTAATTAAAATAAATGTTTAATTACATAAATAACCACTACATATCGTTTCAGAAATGATGGAGATAATAAAGTAAGAGGGAAAATAAACATATACTTATTAATTTGTCGCTTTCTACGAACAAGAAAATGGAGGGAAATGTACGTTTACCAGACGCCATTAAGATTGCAAATAATATCAACAATAAATGGGAAAAATTTAAGTAGAAATATTCCTTTTATTTGATAGTATCAAAAAATAATGAGACAGGTGATTCAAAACTGCAGTGAAATTGTGTGAATATGCATGTAAAGAAAATATAGTAAGAAGCAGAATAGTTTTAGGTATTAAAGATAAGAATGTACAAGAAAGGTTATTGAGAAAAAAATAAGTTAGATTTAGTCTACAATTGATATAGGAAAAGCAGTTGAGTAGCATAAAGTCAGATTAAGGAACTAAAACAAGTTGATCCAGCCAACACAAAAGAAGTTTAAACAATAAATTGTAATATAAGTAGAAAATAGCACATACAAGCTAAAGGTAATACATCAAAAAATAAAAGATGCACAAGATGTGGTAGGTATACAGCATGCATACAATTGTCCAGCATGGGAAAAACATGTAGCTTTCGTAGTGGAAAGAATAATTTCAAAAAGGTTTGTAAATTTAAGACTAAAAAGAAGCATATAAATGAGGTAGTTAGGAAGAAGATGAAAGTTTTATGTGTATTTAATAAAAAAGCGCATATATGAATATGATATATGAAGTATCAAAAATACTCAATTTGTATAAGTTAAAATTGACACAGGATTAGAGAGTAATATTTTACCTTTGAGTATAGTAAGAAAAGGAAAATATAGAAAAGATGGAAGTGATTTTAGAAATTTATGATGGAATACAAATTAAAACTTGTGGAGAATTAAATTTAAGATGTTATTTTAAAAACAAGCTGTTATTTATTGACTTGAATGCTTAACCTGTATTGAGATGTTAGAATAGCGTAGAAATAAATATAAACGAATTCATAATATAAAGTAGTGGAATAAAACGAGAACAAATCAGACAATATATGGGAGTATTTCATGACAAACTGGGGAGATAGCCAGTAGATCACAAAATAATTATTAAAGAAGATACGCGACCAAGAGTGTAACCACCTAGAAAAATTCCAATAGCTGTGCAAGAAAAATTAAAAGTAAAGTTAGATGATATAGAAAAAAAAGGCATAGAGAATGAATAAGTCCTTAGCAGCTTACTTTTGAAATGTCTTCGACAGTACATTCTTGTACACTTCTAGCAATTAGCAGGATTGAAAATAACAGTTAACTGTTTCTGTTGTACGAACTATGTCATTAACAATAGTTTTTTTTTACAAGCTATCGTTTCGTTCACATATTAGTTTTTTATTTTCTGTTTCCGATTTAATTCTGTTTTCAATACGTTCGCAAGCAGTTAGTATAAAATTTTGAACAGTTTTCGAACTAAGTAATTTACAATTCTCGTATTTATTGCAGAATGAGTAAAATGATTCGTTATCTAAAAAACGAAACGGTAAATTGTACACCATCAATGTTGAACGTATGTAAATTGAATAGAAATTGCTCATTCGATCGTACGCCAGTTTTTTTTTTTGTACTGTTCACTGTCTACTTGTTTTTTGCAGTCATATTTTCTCCAACACGTGAATGGTTTATCACAAATTAAACATTTCACTTTTCCATCATGCATTAAATGCGGAAGTTCATAAATAAACTTACTTGCTGTTTTAGATAATGGTTTTTTTCAACGTATATAATGGCAACATAATTTTATACAATATACAAAACTTCGTAATACAAGTAAACACCTCAGACTGAAGACGTACAGTGCATTATATACATACATATCAGTGACGAAACCCATTGTACATTTTCGGTGCACCTCTAATGAAGCGCCTACTGAATTTCCTCACTCAATTTATAACGTTGCAACTGATGATATTATATAATCACTGCGAAGTTTTATAAACTATTTTTAAAATTTTTTTTGAGTATCTTTATAAATGCAATAGGTATTAAATAAATAAAAGAATATACACTGGTCACTATATCTATTTATTTTAAATATATTATGAAGTACAATTTAAGTTATCTTATAGTCTAACCTACAACACATATTGACTAGAATCACGTATAATTCAAAAGAACAATAGAAAAAAATTTCTTGTATTATCATCATCTCTTTGTTTTGTTTTCTCGAATTACTTATGCTGAAAAGCGATGTCCGCTCTTCGAGTCTTTGAAAAATGTTTAATGGTGAGCCTCCAAAATGCTATTCGAAAGTCTGGACTGTAGAACGCGTATATAAATGGATTTATGGCCGAATTGATCCAACCTAGCCAAGTCAAGTACCCCATGATGACTTGACTTGCATCGTTGGTCGGCAGGATGGGCGTCAGCAAGTAATATATAAAGAACGGCAGCCAACAGACGACGAAACCCCCGACGACTATGCTCAAAGTTTGTGCAGTTTTCGTTTCCCGTCGAAAGGAGGAGACCCTGGTCGCCGGTTCGTAGTTTAATATGGAGACATCTAATTGTAGGGATTCCGGCCGGGATCTGTTCGTCGATAAACTAGTCGTGGTGTATAGACTGGCTGTCCTTTGCGGAGTGATTTGTTCGGGTGCAAATGAATAATTGATGGTTGTGCGAATAGAACGGGAACCGTTTTTCCGGCTCTCGTGATTGTTGTGTGTGAGAGGGTCTCCAGCAGTTACCATGCTGAAAAGAGAGATGATTAATTATTTCCTTTTTATTGTACGCATAGCATTTGCAACTTAAAATTCTAATACATTAAGATACATTCATATAACACGTGTGCAAATATACATACATATAGTTTACCAATAATTATAAAAAATAAATAAATACAAACATTTATGTGTATTTAATACATTGGTTGTCGTGAGAATCACCGGTGATGAACATAATTCACATTGATGAGCATCACCCGTGCTGCACAGTAGGTACTCTTCAATAGAATGCAATAACCGCGGCCTGTTACTATTGGCAGCAAAATACTATATAACATGTAAGGAATGAAATAGGGATCAAGTTGCTGCATAATTCAAACTGCTAGCGACATCTATTTAAGAGTAGTACAGGTTTAAATAAAGAAGTTCAGCTGTCTCTATTGGAATTACATTCATATTTTGAATCTTAATTCTTTCTGTTTTGTAAAATTATATTGTGTACTGTTAAGTTCAATAGCTTCTTCCATTACTTTTTTGTTTTGTTATTTATTACCTTATTGAGATTCGAAAAAAAATTATTTTTCACTGCCAGCTAGCAAATGTAATAAAAGAAAGAGAACAACGTAATCACGCAAATAAAAATCAAAGGAGGAAGTTACTAGGTATAGTTATTACCACATAAAGGTTAACGATGTACACGAAAAAATATCTGCAGAGTTCATGTAGGATGGTCTTTACATTATGCGAACATTGGCAGTTGGAGCTTGTCTATGCTTCCTAACATACAAAAGCATATTTTTCGAAAACTTGTATTCGAGCAAACATAATACGAGGGTAGTTTGACAAGTAGTGAGAATGGAAAAGAAAAACGAATTTTTTAAATACAAAATAATTTTTATTTTTCAATATATTCTCCTAAAAGAGCAATACATTTATTCCATTGGTGCTGCAATGCCCTTATGCCATCTCTAAAATGTGATTCCGGAAGGCTTGCAAAATACTCATTTACGAAGATGATAAGCTTGTCGTTAGACGAAAATTTCTCTCCACCAAAATTGAAAACGGTTTCAATTTTGGAAAAAGGTGGAAGTCGGAAGGGTCTAGATCCGGCGAATAAGGCGCATGCGGTACTAATTGGAAATGCAACTCGTGGATTTTGGACATCGCAACTGTGCTGGTATGCGAAGGAGCGTTGTCTTGGTGAAACATAATCTTTTTCTTCGCTATTTCTGGCCATTTAGCACGAATCTCAACATTTAATTTTTGTAGAAGTTCTGCATAATATTGTCCGTTTATTGTGGCACCTTTCTGAAGGTAATCAATGAGCAAAATGCCTTTTAAATCCCAAAAAATTGATGCCATCACCTTGTTTGCCGATAAAGTGGTTCTCGCTTTCTTTTGAGGTGCAGAACCACGTTCTAACCATTGTTTCGACTGTTGTTTAGTTTCGGGTGTACTGTAGTGTAACCAAGTTTCATCGCAAGTAACAAATCGCCTACAAAAATCAACCGGATTCCGCTTATAAAGCACCAAACACTCATTGGAAATGCGCAAACGCAACAGAGCGCGCTTCATCAACACAGCTTGTTCTACCACGTTTAAATTCATTTACCCATCTACTTATTGTGGCGTATGATGGACCAGATTCACTTAATGTTTCCCGTAACTCATCTTTTATTTCGGTAGCTTTCATACCCTTAATTATGAAGTATTTAATCACCGCACGATACTCTGCTTCTTCCATTTTAATAAAACGACGTGTTGCTTCTTTTTCAATCAGCTGTCAAAAATAAACAAATCAACCGATTTATCTAAATATCGGAATGTAAACATATAAATAGGCAACCTAAATTGCAGTGCATTTGTTTTACCAATTAGAGCGCCACCTATGTGTCATTCCCAGTACTTGTCAAACTATCCTCGTAATTCGCGTAATATGCGAACAATTCTTTTCTTTGATTTTATTTGCTCCATATATATAAGAAATAAATAAAATCAAAGAAAAAAATTATTCGTATATATCAAATATATAATCTATAATAATTACATTTATTAATAATTAAATAAAATGTCGAGTTAATTTATAAAATAACTATTCTGATAATACGATTTTATGGATAGTGTATATATAAATATATGTTTTTTTGTATGAATCTAATTATTGAAATCTAAATTTTGTATCTGAATTTCAATTACTGTATTTTATTAATTGTTGCATGCCATCTATTGATATGATGATTGACATAAAAAATTTTGCATTAAATCATCACGCTACTTTAACCTATTATATTTGTAGATTAATTTTGACTATAACTAATATAAGTTTAATAATTTCACATCTTCATTAAGCATTCTAAGTTGGCATTAACTTAAAAAAATTGAAAGGCATGTCGCCGAAACTTTTACTTAAAATAACTCTCCGGATGAATATGACGTTAACGAAATTAAATATTCTATAGAAAACAGTACGCAAAATGCTGTGTGAAAGTTCGTTCTTCATGTTCTTTCGTTCTTCGCTATTTTTTGGAGTGGATATAAAAATTTTTTGAAAATATTGTCCACACAGCGAGAGAGAGAATGCAATTGTTTGAAGTTTTTTATTATCAGGTTGAAAATATAAACAAACTCGTGTGCTATTTGAATTGCACACTGTGCAACCCAGTGTTAATTTTTTTTTTTATGAAACATACAAGAGCTGTCTTTCTAGTTTGATATCACTACGACTCGACCTAAAAATATAGAGGAAAAATGACGATTTAGATCGTCAACCTTTTTGTGGTAGTATTTCTACATGGATGAAAACATTGATTGCATATAATTATGCGCTTTTACGAGGCGAAACTGAAAAATTATTTTTTCCACTTTTTGCTTCGTATAAGTGTTATAGAAACTTAAAAAAAGATTCCTGTTCTCCGGTGAGGCTCGAACTCACGATTTCATGTTTACCGGGTGTGTCTTACCATTCGACTACAGGGAACGGTGATATTCGAGTCTTCTAACTATGATATTCAAGGCGAAAAAAAATTAGACTTTTTCACTTTACGCACTGTAAGACTGTAATTACGCAATTAAAAGCCTGCCATCGGTTTCATTTAAAATCTTTTTCCATAATGCAGTTTATAATAGCGTGTTAGAGCACTCGAATTTACCGTTCTCAGTGGTCTGAGGGTGAAGACACATGTTCGTTTGGGATGAAATCGTGGGTTTGAGTTCGCGCGGAAAGGAGGGATTTTTTTTCAAAAATTATTGCATTATATATACGATGTAAAAAGCGATTAAAATTATATATTTCGGAATTATAATATATTCATATTCTACGATATAATCTTAAAAATAAATTAGTTAAATTCATATTACTACGACAATTGGCTCTTTTTGATCTGATCTCATATTAACAGTTAACAATGACAACTGGTCGATAAGAACATTTGCAGACGTATCTTTACACCCGAAATGTGTAAACTATCCGTCACGTTTTCATCATTACCTTTCTTTTTATCGCGGAAATTGGTTCCTGACCTGGCGTCTTTCCATTTCAAGCGTACTTTTCGCGATTTTGATAAAGATATTTTCACATATAAGATGCAGACACTCAAAATATTCAATAAGATTATATTTTATTATTAGTTTTATAGTTATAGAATTACTTGAATTATTAAATTTAAATTTAATTTCTTTTAAGTTATTCCGGTATCACTAGCTGATTAACTTTCGTGAGTGGTAGTGTATTTATTTTCAGCAAATTTATGTGATTCGAACCCTAATTACTTGTTTTTTTTTTTGGGTTTCCGTGCGTATGATGCGTCTTACGTTTTTATAATTTTCATGTGAAAAATTTTATGAAAATCTACGATACTTGATCGTAGATACTCCAGGTTTTATATCTTTAAGAAAGAAGATACGGAGGAAGTTAAAAGAGCAAATTTAATAATGTAATAAATCCAAATACATTGTTACATTTGCTGCCCAACGTATGCATGTACGCAGTATGCTAGAGAGATCGCGCACCATTCGAGAAGGCGCCTGTTCCAGAACAAGAATATCCGCGTTTAACCAATCAATATAAATAAGCGATAGGGATTGTGCGTAATAGTCGTGGTCATCATTAGAGATATTGATATTTATACGTGAAGATCTATGTACATATATCTAAAATCAGTGTTAATTAAGAGATATTAAAAATTAATGAAAATCAACTTTTTTCTGTTTACATATTACATTAATTACAGAAAATTGAATGAAAAGGTTTCTGTATCTGTTAAAACCTGAACCTGCATCTATCGTTCTCCGAACGGTCATTCTATGCAATTAAGCTACCGAAACAATGTAGTTTCAAGCATTTTAAGAACAATAAATTACTTTATGATACGGATCATAATTAGTTTTAACCGCAGCCAGGTTTCTAATGCTTAATTAAGCCCCTCACGATGTGCATTAAATAAAATTACCTTTTTTGTTCCTACATTGCTTCATTTATTATAGAAAATTGAATGAAAAATTTTCCGAATCGGACATGACTTGAACTCGCATTTACCGTTCTCAGAACTGTCGCTTTAACGAAGCAATGTTACTTTATGCCCTTTAATATGCCATAAATTAGTATTAAGCAGTAAAAATCTAACTGCGAGTTAAACTTAATTAACATTTCTTCCATAATGTAATCTATGGCTTGGATTTACACTGTCTCGGTAGCTTAATTGTTAGAGCGACCGTCTAGAGAACTGTAAATGCAAGTACGAGTCATTTATCTGTCGATGAAAATTTTTCTGTACCAGACCGAAAGGACGTAAGAGCAGATATACTTAATTTACATTAATGCACATTTTGAAGCGCTCAATAATTACTTACTACCAGAGTTATTTAGTGGTATTTATTGTTAATAAAAATTGAGTTGTTTCTATTATTTCTATGTTTGGTTTTACTGTCGCCAAAGAGTCATCTAAACAGATTCGTTACAATTTGTGTCAGAAGTGGGATTAAAAAAGAGGCGAAGTATGCAAAAGGGCAATTTTGAAAATCGTGGAACTTCGAGTATGGCATTATACAATATAAAGAAGAATGGACACGGGTAACACAAATAAAAGTGGCAAAAGTGGAGAATTACCAGATCCAAATCCCACAGCAGAGATGTCAGCTGTGCTTCATTACTAGCGTTTCGTGACTGCAATGATTCAAAAAATAGAATGAATAGAAGTAGTGTACATCTTGGTTTTGAGCGGTGTGGATCGCGTACGGAGTTTGATTTTCGTACAATTCTTTCGCCGTGTTTTACCAGGTGCGACACTTTGAAATTATCTGCTGATGATGACAACTTGGTTGTCGAAATGCGTATACAGAATTTACAAAAGTTAATGTGGAAAGGGGTTACATATCAACCTTATTGATCAAGAAAGTATTACGAGGATAGTTTGACAAGTAGTGAGAATGACACATAGGTGGCGCTCTAATTGGTAAAACAAATGCACTGTAATTTAGGTTGGTTATTTGTATGTTTACATTACGATATTTAGATAAATCAGTTGATTAGTTTATTTTTTACAGCTGATTGAAAAAGAAGCAACACGTCGTTTTCTTAAAATGGAAAAAGCAGAGTATCCTGCGGGGATTAAATACTTCGTAACTAAGGCTATGAAAGCTACCGAAATAAAAGATGAGTTACGGGAAACATTAGGTGAATCTGCTCCATCATCCGCCACAATAAATAGATGGGTAAATGAATTTAAACGTGGTAGAACAAGCTGTGTTAATGAAGCGCGCTCTGGAGCACCCAAAATCGTGACTTCTAAGGAAGTGATTATAAAAATCCATAATATTATTACACAAGATCGACGACTCAAAGTGAGAGAGATAGCAGACATGGTAAACATTTCAACAGAACGCGTACACCACATTTTAACGAAAGAATTGGGCCTTTCCAAGCTTTTGGCAAGATGGGTGACGCGATTGCTCGACTGATGAAAGTTCGCTCGTTTGCGCATTTCCAGTGAGTGTTTGGACCTTTACAAGCGGAATCCGGTTGATATTTGTAGGCCATTTGTTACTTGCGATGAAACTTGGATACACTACAGTACACCCGAAACTAAACAACAGTAGAAACAGTGGTTAGAACGGGGTTCTGCACCTTCAAAGAAAGCGAAAACCACTTTATCGGCAAACAAGGTGATGGAATCAATTTTTTAGGATTCAAAGGGCATTTCGCTCATTGATTACCTTCAGAAAGGTGCCACAATAAACAGACAATATTATGTAGAACTTCTAGAAAAATTAAATGTTGAGGACCAGGAATGGTCAAGAAAAAGATTCTGTTTCACCAAGACAATGCTCCAGCGCATACCAGCACAGTTGCGTTGTCCAAAATCCACGAGTTGCATTTCCAATTAGTACCGCATGCGCCTTATTCGCCGGATCTAGCCCCTTCCGACTTTCACCTTTTTCCAAAATTGAAAACGGCACTAGGTGGAAAGAAATTTTCGTCTAACGACGAGCTTATCATCTTCGTAAATGAGTATTTTGTAAGCCTTCCGGAATCGCATTTTAGAGATGGCATAAGGGCATTGGAGCACCGTTGGAATAAATGTATTGCTCTTTTAGGAGAATATATTGAAAAATAAAAATTATTTTGTATTTAAAAAATTCGTTTTTCTTTTCCATTCTCACTACTTGTCAAACTACCCTCGTAGTCAGAAAATGTAGAGTGGACAAACAGACATTAGGCAGAAAATGGAAGTGGACAAACAGACATTAGTTAGAAAAGAAAAATATGGCAAATGAAAAAAGAAATATCACTCAGAAAATGGAAAAAATGTAAAGCGATTTTAGCAAAAAACCATAAACAGAATTTAGTGTTCTACAGAATAAAATATGCCTTCAAATAGATATATTTTTGTGTACATCGTAAACTTTTTTGTAGTATCTACTGTACAGTTGATTAGTAGATATTGTAAGGGTATATCAACCAATATTTTTACTTATTGTCTTCCTGAGATAGGTTGTAAAATATTAAATGATGTCGTAAAACAAATTAATGAAATTTTTAAATTGTTTTATGTTTCTGTAAAGCATATTTTAATATTTATTCCGCTTACGAGGCAAAAGAAGATACAGTAGCGGTTTCAGTGCATGCAATTCCAAATAAATACAAACAGAATCTAGAAATGCATAGAGACATCAAAAAATGTCATATCGTAATAAAAACACCTTCAGGGATACATAAAAACATCTACAGTATAAAAACGTAAGACAAACTTATGGTAGTCGTACAGTAAAGCTAACTAAATTAAATAAAAAATATATGGAACATTTACCGTGCACTAATATGGCTAATGTACCTGGTACACTTCAGGTTGTGGTCGTCACATTCGGAAGACACACGATCCATATCAGATTCTTCTTTGGTATTTAAGACTAACTTTTGTGACTTCTGTAATAAAATAAACATAAACTTTAAAATTTAATTTGGAAAAGTTATAGACGCGTAAATTTAAAGGTTTTTAACAGCTCTTCGTTGAATTCAATTTCTAAAGTCTTTATTTGATTTTCCAAATGAAAATTTTTCAAGAATTGTATTATGTAATTTGGAAAACAGATATAATCAAAGGAATCGTTTTTATAAGTGAATCAGTTATTACTTAAACAGTTTAAGTCACTTTTCCACAAAATCTAATATAAGCCACACAGAATCCTAAGCGCATTTTGCATTAGTTAATGCTAGAACTATTTCTTATGTTAAATCCACCATAAACAATCGATTCTCTAGTAAGTGCAGTCGCACATTTTACGGAAAAATTCAAAAACTGCTTTTCTCTTCTTCGACTTTGGATTTGACAACGAGCATCATGGCCCACAAACTAAAACGATATTGTTCCGTTCTTCATCCTGATCTACCCATTATATCATTCTAATCTGAAGCTACGATGTGGATTAGTGAGAAGCAGTATGGAAAATCAACTAACCCAAACGAACAAATACGTCGGTATATGGAAATTACTGTTATTCTATGGCTTATCTCTCTTAAAAAAAACATTATCACTGACCTTGAGGTACTTGAATGATCATCCACATATGTATTATGCTTTATAAGAAGTTGCGCACTTTGTCCTGAAGTAATTAGGTCCGAGCTATGGTACGAGGAATATTTTTTAATAAGGTCCGTTCTTTAATAAGAACACAAATTCTTTCTGAAATATATTTATTCCCATATTCTATATTTTTTCATCTACTTTTCTATATATTTTCTGTTTTTATTCAAACATTTGTCATATCCTTCAAGAAGCGTTTGAATTCCTATGTCAAAGAAATCTGCCGTCTGTGAAGAAGCCCAATTCACAGCTTTGTCGTTGTTGACCATCAATAAACTCCTTTTTTATGTATCGAAACAGGTGAAAATCACTGGGTGCAAGGTCTGTTCTGTAAGTTGGATGATTCAATTGTTTTCATGCAAAACACCTGATTAGACCCTGTGTTTGTGGCTTTGCATTGTCATAGAGGAACACCGTACTTTAAGACACGAGTGTCTCTGTTGATGTTTCATGTGGTAACACCAGTCCGCGAGGACACATTCACAACAGTCATCAATGCTAGTGGGATTGAGATGCGTTCAATCAGCGCACTCGCACGCAGAACGATATGAGCTACCTGTGCGCTTCAGGTTTTACAGGAACCATCTGCATCCTACAGGTAAAGGGGGGACCTGTCTAAATCTCTACTGACTCTGCAGGTCAGTACCCGAGCAGATACATACATCTGCTCACGCGTCGAGGGAAAAACACCTCTAGCCCGCACGGGCTTTCAAATGCTGCCCCCGCGAGTCCGACCGCACCTGAAGACAGTAGGCTACGCCACCTTTTTGTATGACACGTCGGCGTTTTCTCAAAATTATACAATACCTATCAAAATTGATTATTATGCCTCTAGCTGTAAAATCCACTAACAAAATTCCTTTCCTGTCCCAAAAGATAGTTGCTATGATCTTTAATGTTGAAATTGTCTGTTTGACTTTCACTCTGGTTGGCGACGATGTGATTCCATTGACTGTCGCTTGTATTCAGCAGTCATATGAGACCGAAATTTCACTCCCTGTAACAATGTGGTCCAAATATTCACCTCCTTGTTGATCGTATAGAATCAAAAACGATAAAATTCAATTCAATCTTTTCGTTTTGTGATCGTCAACAAGCAGAGTTGGAACCCACTGACACTATTTTAGATACTTCAGTTTTCTGAAACAATGGCGACACAGCTTCGTTTTTTTGTTCGGACGTTCGTATGTTTAGCCTAGAGAGGCAGGCATTATTTTTTCATCATTTTACTGTATCGAGAGAGTGTGATAAGCCCACAAAAAATCGTTCGTTAAAAACACCAGAGTTTACCTGAAGAGAGCTAGTATACCCGGAACGCGTCGTAAACAAGGTGTTATTATCGTTTGAATGATTCTTATAACGTTCACCTAATGGCATTGGCTAAGTTTAAAGTGTTTCGTCTATACACAGACCATGGTAACTAAGTTATCTATTGTGCGAGACGACATGGTTTCGTTCTTTCGTTCGCACATTCGTATGTTTGAACGAGCGAGGGAGATATTGCTTTTTCATCATGTTATTGTAACGCAAAAGTACAATAAACCCATAAAGAATAAAGTCTGGTACGTAGACTTCCGCGGTCGTGGTCCATACTATCTGCTTCTGGGTTTCCGGGCTGGAACCACGTCACTTGTACATCTGCTGACGTATAGTACCCACGTGTATTAGTTTCAGTGCAGTAGTTCAGCCCTGAAGATGTCCCATACAAATGGGTACAAAACGTCGGCAGATATACAAGTGATGCGGTTCCAGTCCGGAAACCCAGAAGCAGATACCATAAAGAATCGTTTGTTAATAACACCTTACTTGAAGAGATTTATATAATAGAAAGTTGCCATAAACAAGGTGTTATTAAGAATCTAATGATTCTTATAACGTTCACATAGTATATTAATAAATTTTAACAATGTGACAATATAAAGTCGAGTTTAAAATCCATTGGTTAATACCCGCGAGTGACACACAAAATAATTGGGCATCTCGGTTATATCTACGTAATGTGTAATGTTTATTTAAATATCATTATATTAATACCAATGCGATTGAACGTCGTAAATTTTATATACATCCGCTCATTATTTATTCATCAAGTACCTTCTTATAGTTTCGTTTATATTTTTAGTTACATACTCCATATGTTTTCGAAATCAAATTTCGATTAAATCATTATAATGAAGAATGTTACTGTTAACAATTGAATAGAATAGATTTATTTCTTGTTTTCTAACTTGGGTATCTTTTTGAATAAGCAATTTCTTAATTTCTATATAACGAAATGCATTTCGTTTCAGACTAACGAAGGTTGAATTAAATAAAAGTGCCCGGCGACTTTTTGTTTTACTTTAACTTCTCGGTAAACTTAGAAACTTCGAAGTCATATTAAATTGACAAGAAAACTATTACAATTCGCTTTAGAATGTAGATATATGTATGTATGAGCTATATCATCTGGAACTACTTTTTACTATCAATTTTATGCTATAACTTTAAAACCGCCAATATTTGAGGGCTTGAATAGAGAATATGTACTTTGAATTATTCGAATATTCGTAAAAGATACTCGCATCTATAATACCAGGTGTACCGGAAAGTTATTACTGTTTTTTTCTAATAGATGTCCCTAAGCTTAAGTATGCAATGTTATGATTTGATACGTATGTCATTTTATTCTACTGACGACAAGCTTCAAAGCCATACATGTTATATTTTGCGAAAGTAACACTATCATAGATTTATACCTCTCTGAAAATGTCGAGTTTCGTGTCTGAAAAAGTGCATTTGCAGCATGCAATACTTTTATTATTTAATCAAAAGAAATAAGCCGCTGAAAGTCATCGTTTGCTGGTAGAAACTTACGGTGAGCATGCTCCAACCATAAAAACATGTGAGATGTGGTTTCGACATTTCAAAAGTGGTGATTTCGATGTGCAAGATATAGAACGTTCTGGTAGACTGAAAGAGTTTGAAGATGCGAAACTGTAAGAGTTATTGGATGAAGACCTAACCCAAACTAAAAAACAATTGGCAGAAGCGTAAAATGCGGCTCAAGAAACGATTAGCGACTGATTATGAGCAATAGGAAAAATCCAGAAGATGGGAAAATGGGTGCCACATCAATTGATTGTCAGGCAAATGGAAAATATAAAAATCGTCTGTGACGTGCTGCTTCAAACGTATGATCGGAAGTCATTTCTATAGCGAATAGTGACGGGTGAAGAAAATTCTAAGCGTAAAAAATCATGGTTATCACCTGGCGAAGCCGGCCCATCGACTCCAAGGCCAAATCCTTTTGTTCGCAAGGCAATGCTTTGTGTTTGGTGGGACCAGAGTGGTGTGGTGTATTACGGACTGTTTAAACCTGGTGAAAAAGTTAATACTGATCACTACCGACAACAAATTATCAATTTGAACCATGCATTGATAGAGAAACGTCCAAAATGGGCTCGAAGACACAGTAAAGTAATTTTACAGTACAGAAGCGTTAAAAGCACTTGGATAGGACATAATATCGCACCCGCTGTACTCTCCAGACTCTGCTCCGTCCGACTCTCACCTTTTCGTATCAATGGGTCACGCGCTTGCAGAGCAGGCCTTCGCCAATTTCGAAGAAGTTAGAAAATAGCTAGATGAATGATTTTGCTCAAAGGAAAAACAGTTTTTTCGGGATGGCATCCACAAATCCTATGAAACATTAGCAAGATGTGTAGAATCAAATGGCCAATACTTTGAATAAATAAATTTTTCCATTTTCTTATAAATTATGTAGTTTTTTTTTTATGAAAAACCGATATTGACTTTCCGGTACATCTGATATATGATACATAATAGAATAGATACTTACTCTTGACCTAGTGCTAACGTGCGACATTTGATCATGCCTTTGTGCGACGATGCAAGAGATGCGTACATAAACGTAAAGTACTATGACCATTGGAATGAAAAAGGAAAACATGGCGGAAAATATTACGTAGCCAATATTCTTGTTATATCGGCATATTTTGCCATTGTGTCTACCATATTCGTACCTGTAATAAAAAAATATTCAAAATTAGTACATCGTAACCCCAATTCTTTAATAGAAATATTTATCTAGTTATGCAAGTTTGATTTACATGGCTTTAAGTAGGTTCGAATTTCAACAATATTATTGTTATAATAAAAAAAACTTGTGATTCACTTTTGGCGTAAATACTTTGGACTGCTGATCCGCACATTGCTTGGATCAGAATCACATAAATGGTCACCTAAAATGTGTTATAATGAAGAAAAGTTATCATTAATTTCTTACAGGTAAAAAATTTCCAAGAATAAATATTTTCGATCTCTAATTCAAGAATTATGATCACATAAATGCTCGCTACAATTACCTTACAATTGAGAAATGTTAATCTTAAAGAAAGCCTAAAATTATTTTTCTTCTGAGGAGTTTCCATCTGGTCAATGATGCGAGATATTACTGGTTTTCCTAAGATAATGTATCTTATAAAAGTAGATTGCTTTTAAATATTTTTCGTAAGGAACGTCAAAACATAAAATAATTCCTAAATACTCAATATTTAGGATGCCTACTTTCTCCATTTTAGCATATGTTAAAATAGTTAATTCAAATTTTAAAAAAGACTGTACGCAAATTTACAAACATAAACGACCGTTAAGAATACATTTACGATACTAAACTTCACGAACTAATATTTTTAGAGCTCCGTGTAATTATTCATAAATTTTTGGTATATTCAAGAACACTTACGAGGAATTTCGGCGTCATAAAAATGAACAGATATAAAACAGATTCTGTTTTGCAAGTAAAGGAGATAAAAATAATGGATTAAACGATATTTATTTTCAATTTACATAATAATCGTTGTATGGTTTTGAAAACGTTATTTACGACCTTTTAAAAGGGCGTATATTGTGAAAAGAGTGATCGTTTATTATTTTTAATAGCGAAAAAAACCATATCTCCAAATTGATTTTTTACCTTTTTTTCATAATGAAAAGGTTTATATGCAAAGTACGGAAAAAATTGCTTCCGAAAGTCAATTACTAACTATAATTGACTAAATAAAACGATATTAAGGTAGACACTTCTTTTGGTAAATTTTATAAATTGCGCAATT
Organism: Dermolepida albohirtum; assembly: GCA_031893035.1. Taxonomy (NCBI): domain Eukaryota; kingdom Metazoa; phylum Arthropoda; class Insecta; order Coleoptera; family Scarabaeidae; genus Dermolepida; species Dermolepida albohirtum. Next base: position 174,497 of record JAVIWB010001852.1, on the reverse strand, counting down.
GTTTTTCCGATATAAATAGCAGCGAATCTGCTTTATTTAGAATTATAATAATAATGTGTGTAACAGGGGGCATGTTTTCCTTTTGTATACAAAGGGTACTAGGAAAGTTTTGCAATATGACGCAACAATGAATCGTAGGAAGCTGCATGTTGAGATATGTTCATACGTGCATAGTAGCCGCCGCGCCATGTCGATGGGCTCAGTTATTCATTAGCAGTGAGAGCGTAAAGTGCTTGCGATGGCATCGTGGTCACGAAATGTTTGTCCATATCGCACAACGATATTCAGGTGGTATAGAGAATTACAAAGGGGAAATTTAACTGTGGAGGATGCTGAGAGGCCGGAAAGGCCACGAACGTCGGTTACTGAAGAAAACGTTACTACTATGAGGAAAATGCTTGACGAGGACGGGCAAGTGATCTACCAACAGATAGAGAGTACTTCAAGCCTAAATGTACCAGCAATTCGTTCGATTCTGAATGATCATTTGTACGTGAAGAAACTTCGTTCTCTCTGGGAACCGCATCGACTGACTGAAGAGCAGATGACATGTGACTTGGTGTTGGGAGATGCTAAAAAAGTTTAATAAGGGACAATCTCGGTATGTGAACAATATCGTGACAGATGACGAGGCTTGGCTGTACTATTACGATGTGCCGACCAAAGCTCAAAACAAAGTTTGGGTTGAACGAAACCATCACTGGGGAACGGTATCGAACTTAATTGATGCGATTGAGCCGAGAACTGCGCGCCACAATACCAGCAGAGGCACGAAAAAGTGATTCTACAGCATGACAACGCTCGGCCTCACGTTGCCAAACCCGTTAAAACCTACTTAGAAACGCTCAAATGGGAGGTCCTACCCCACCCGCCATATTGACCAGATAATGCGCCGTCCGATTATTACTTGTTCCGTTCGATGGCACATGGTCTCGTTAATCAGCAGTTCTGCTCATATGAATACATCTCAAAATGTCTTGATTCGTGGATAGCCTCAAAAGACGAACACTTCTACCGTGACGGTATTCGAGCTCTGCTAGAAAGATGGGAAAAAGTTGTCGCTAGCGATGGGCAATATTTTGAATGATTCATTTCTAAACATTTTTTGCACAATAAAGTTGCACTTTCATCAAAAAAACAGCGAGAACGTAGTTGCGCACCTAATACGAGGGAGCGTTTTTATATTCGCGGAATGAGCGGGTTGTAGAGGGGTGAGTAGGCGCATTGGGGGCGTGGCCTGTGCAGCGACTAATGATTAGTATAAATACGAAGTTTCATTGTTATTAGACAGTTAGTCTTTGAGCTATCGTCAACCAAGTAACATAATCAGGAGTGAAAAGTGAAATATGGAAAAAATCGAATATCGTGCTGTTATAAAGCTCCTTACCAGGCAAGGAAAATCGGTCGCGACCATAATGAATGAGATGTCATTGGTTTACGGCGACTCTTGTCCAGGAAAAACCATGCTGTACAAGTGGCATAGTTTATTTAAACAAGGAAGGGAATCCCTTGAAGACGACCCGAGGCCGGGCAGGAGCATTGAGGTGACCACTTATCCAAAAAGTTGAACAAATTGTACTCGAAGATGCTCGACTAAAGAAGAAACAACTCGCAGAAATGGTTGGAGTATCCGATACAACAATTTTTAAAATCCTACACGATCATTTCGGCATGTCTGAGGTCAGCGCAAGATGGGTGCCGAAAATGCTCACGCCGCCGCAAAAACAACAGCGCGTAGAGTGTTCGCGTGCATTTTTGGACCTCTGTAATGAAGACAAGGATGGTGTATTGAGTGGAATTGTTACTGGAGACGAAACTTGGGTTCATCATTATGAACATGAGTCCAAACAAGACTCCATGCAGTGGCATAAAAAGGGCACAGCACCTCCCAAGAAATTTAAAGTGTCACAATCAGCTGGGAAACTCATGGCAACGGTATTTTGGGACTCGGAAGGAATATTGTTGATTGATTATAAAGATAAAGGTGTTTCTATAACCGGAGAATATTACGCTTCAATATTAGAGCGACTAAAAGAAGCCATTAAAGAGAAAAGACGGGGAAAATTGACAAAAGGCGTTCTGCTTTTGCACGACAACGCGCCCGTCCACAAGAGCCGCGTTGCGTTAGCTGCCCTGCATAAGGTGGGCTTCGAAATTGTGAATCACCCACCCTACAGCCCAGACCTGGCCCCGAGTGATTATTACCTGTTTCCGAAAATGAAAAAAGAGCTTCGGGGTAAAAAATTTACTGCCGATGATGAAGTCAAGGAGGCAGTTTCGGCGTATTTTGCAGATAAAGAGAAATCATTTTTTTATGAGGGTATAAATAAATTAATTGAAAGATGTGAAAAATGTATCCGTCTTGCAGGTGAATACATTGAAAAAGAAAAATAATGTTTTTTTTATTTCCACCCCTTGTCCCCCTTTCCGCGAATATAAAAACGCTCCCTCGTATATATTAAAATAATAACAGACCAAGCGGCGCGCCAGGTGGCAATGAATTCGGACGATGAAAAACCATTGCAGAAACATATATGATTCCTGACCGTTAATTACGACTTCATTAATAATTAAAAAGATGGAGAAAACCAAAATGTGGATATGCTACCGACAATTTCCTATTCTATTTGTAATTTAAACAATAAATACATGCTTGTCCGAATATTAAATTTATCGACGCTATAATAAAACTTTTTAAAATTTAATAATAACATCTTAGAGTATTTATTGTAAGATATATTATTAACCATTTGTACAGGAAAATATATCTCAACTGACTGCTATAATGGCTTACATAAGAGGTAAGGTTGACACGGGTATAACATTAAAGAAATATATATGTGGAAAGGTGCAAGGCAAAGCACTAGAAGATAATGGTCCAAACGACATCAATATAATAAATAAACATAAAACGTAATTTATTTTCGCTGAGGTATTTCACAGTAAAAAATGTGGTTCATAATAAATTGAATTTCGCTTATGTGTCTAGCTAGTGATAAGGTTCTTCTATTATTTACATTAGAGAGAGAACTTGTCTGAGGAATGCATGTATTCAATTTACCTTAATAATTGTTTTCTTGTCAGGCTTGTGAAAAATGGTTGTTCCAGGGTTATATAGAAGACTTGGTCGATTTCGATGAATATTTAATTCGTCAGTTTAGAAATGAAATTTAATAGGAAACTCGAAAGTTTGCAGTGTAACTTTAACTTTAATTCAAATATTTCGTTTTTGTTGACATAATCGTTCTTGAAATATAAAATATAGCGGCGTGTAGTTTCACATATTTGAAATGATCATACATTATGGAATTGAAAGGGGAAAAGCTAAGTAAAATACACTGGAACATGTTATTTGTTATCCAAAACTTGCAAGATTATTCTTTAAAAATTATATGTGAAAGAGAGCCTCCATTTAAATAAATGCATTACTGTAAGGGCTTTGTAATTCGTCCCATTTGTAGTGGTCGATAGTTGCAACTTCATTAGCGATGACTTGTTTGAATTCTCGAACGTTCGCAATATGCCTTCGAAACACACGATTTTCAAAAATCTTCATAGGAAATAATTTGGGACAATAAGATCAAGTGAACAAGCAAGCCATTTCTTTTACTTTTTGATCATCGATTAAATTATTTGAATGTTGTACCAGGTGTACTGGAAAGTTATTACCGGTTTTTTCGTAAAAGAACTACACAATTTTCAAAAAAATGGACAAATTTATTTATTTAAAGTATTGGCTTGTTGATTCTACACATCTTGCCCATTTTTCAGGCAATTTATAGATGCCAACCCAAAAAAATTGTTAAGCAAAACCATTCATTGAGCCATTTTTTAACTTCTTCGAAATTGGCGAAGTGCTGTTTTGCAAACGTGTGTCCAGTTGATGCAAAAAGGTAATAGTTGGACGGGGCAAGGTTTTTCGATTTTCAATTTGCCTGTCATTCAATTGATGTAGAATCCATTTTCTCCATCTTTTAGATTTTTCTCATTGCTCGTAATCGGTCGCTGATCGTTTCCTGGGCCACACTTAACGCTTCTGCCAATTGTTTTTGAGTTTAGGTTGGGTCTTCATCCAATAACTCCTACAGTTTCGCATCTTTTTCGGTCTACCAGAACGTTTTTTGTCTTGCACATCGAAATCACCACTTTTGAATTGTCGAAACCACGCCTCACATGTTTTTATGGTTGGAGCATGCTCACCGTAAGTTTCTAGCAGCAAACGATGACTCTTGGCGGCTTTTTTTTGATTAAATAAGAAAAGTAATGCTTCCCGCAAATGCACTTTTTCAGACAAGAAACTTGACATTTTCAAAGAGATATAAAATCTATGACAAACTTACTTTCACAAAATATAACATGTATGGCTTTGAAGCTTGATTTCAGTAGAATAAAATGACATATGTATGTGTCAAATCTTAGCATTGCATACTTAAGCCTAGAAACATCTGTTAGAAAAACCGATAATGACTTTCCGGTACACCTGGTATGTACAGAAAAAACTCTAATATATGGATGTACAACTGAATACGATTTCAAATATTATGAAAGCGTTCTGTCGCAATTGAAAAAACAAGCAGTTAAGCAGTCACTTTGTCATGTCGAACAATTTTAGATATAATTTATTTTCTATTTTTAGGAATTCCTAAAAGCCTGCAGGATTTCATTTAAGATTTCCCTGCGTTTTATTTGGTGAAAATTACGTATTTCATTTTTGTTACTCCAACAACATTTTACTTCCTCAAATTGAATTCTTCTAATCCTCTTTCTTCTTTTCTTTCATTCGCAATACATAAATTTTTTCCTATGTAGAATAGAACTTTGTCATATACAATGCGTAATTTATTTTTAAACTCGGCAAATCATTTTCTGAAACGTTTAATTTGATGAAATAAGTATATGGCGATGCGTGTTTATCACGTACGAGTGTGTATGAGTGGTATAAACGATCTAAAGACGGTCGTACGGACATAAATGACAACGAACATCCTGGTGCAAAAAAGATCTGCGATTACGGAAAGTAACATCGAACTTGTGCGTGAATTTATCAGATTTTAGCCTAATTCCTCGTTGTGATACGCGGAAATGGAATTAAATATATAAAAAGATTCAATTCATCGTAATTTGACACAGCATTTGGGACTGAGAGAAATTCGTGAAAGGTTTGTACCACACAAGCTAACTGAACATTGTACAGACTTGATTAAGGGCTCAAAAAAGGACGAAAACTTCAAGTATTCTATTGTAATTGCCGGTGAGTCGTGGGGTTTTCAATATGAACCAGAGACCAAGCGTCAAAGCTCTGAATGGAAGCATCCAAGCGAAGAAAGACCGAAAAAAAGCCGTTCGGAGAAGTCAAAAGTGAAGACAATGTTGATTTGTTTTTATGATTCGAAAGGCATAGTGCACAAAGAGTTTGTACTAACTAGGCAAACAGTCAATGCTGTATATTATCTTAGTACTGTGAAGCGTCCTTTGGCGCGTATTCGTTGTGTGCGCCCCCAACATCGTGAAAATTGTAGTTGGCGTTTGTTACATGTTACATGTTATCACTGATTTTCTAACTACAAATGGCATTTTAACGGTCAATCATGCACCGTATTCACTAGATTTGGCGCCCTATGATCTCTATTTATTCTCCAAACTATATTGACCGATGAAAGCACAGCGTTGGGCCGACGTCGAAGCCACTAAAAAGGTGTAGACAGCGATCTTGAAGACATATATAAAGATGAACTTAAAAATTCATTTGACATGTTAATTGATCGTTAAAAAAGTTCGGTTTTCTCTGCAACAGGCTGTATGTATTGGTTCGCCAGCAATATCAGTGTTACATTAGCCGTCAATAATAACAAAATATCACATTGCTTACACAACAATTTCAACTTGTGTAGTATGGAAATGATCATTACTAAAGTTATGATCTGTATACTTACTAAAATTTAAAAAATAATAAAAGAACTCATTATATAACACATAATTATTACTTTAAAGATTACTAAATATCTTCTACTGTTATGACAAAATTACTAAGGTTGAAACAACAGAAATAATTAATTATATTACATTTAATTATCTTAGAGATTACTCATACTAAAAATTGTCTATAAATTAATATGATTAAAGTAAAAAACGAATTGCTGGATGAGAAAACATCCGACGTACGCAAGAAGTAAGCGTTAAAAATAAAGATTTTAGTATTTTTCCCGTGAGACCAGTCTAAGAAGTAACTTTTTCCCCTGGCCAGATAGTTAATTAAATATTCATATAACTCTTAACGACTAACTAAAGAAATTGGGGCAATCTCACCTTATGTGCGGCTGTCGAAGGAGGATTTGCCAACGTCGACCCTCTATTGTTCCCTTCGTCAGGGAATTACTTTTTGCCGTCTAACTCCAAGGGAAATGGGAAAACAATAAAAAAATACCCCTAAAACCACCAAATAGTCAGAGAAAGAAACACGACGAGAGTTAGTATCGGAATAATTTGCAAGTAAGGAGAAAAAGAACTCTTACCGTGTAGTGATTTTATGTCCTTCCTCTCTTACGAACTTAGAAAAAAAAGGAAAACTGGCAATTATTAATTCTTTCTAACGGAGTAGAGAGTGCAATCCTTAATTGGAAAATTCTACTTAAGTATTCCCATAATTGGGAGAAGACTTAAAACAATAAAATATAACTAATAATGATTGTGAAAAAAGTGAAACTATCCGTGGTGCACTTTTCCCCGATTCAGGCTCATAAACGAGTGAGTAACCGCCGAGATCTTTCTCCAACGTTCGGCAAAGGGATAGAAAAAAAAATTAGATATTAAAAAGAAAGGTCTATGAAAAGGACTTGCAGATATATGGAATTAAGATTTGCATACGGGGTTCAATCATAAATATGGCGGTTCAGTGAAGGTGTTACGAGCACGTAACACAAATTGAAATAAGTCTCACAGCAATTTCCTATATACGAAAGAGAAAAAATTATAAAGTTCTGAGAAAAATCAATGTTTGAGCTCTTCATTAGCAGAGGAAGGTAAAAAGATTCTTTATGAGGAAAGTAAAGATGCACTGTTCACATTTGATTCTGGTTGTGTGAAAGGGGTAAAAATTACAAAATCAATGGGTTTATGAGTGTAAACTTTACTACCGAGAATAAATGCGAAGGTTTTTACTAATTTTATCCATACCAGTTAATAAACAAGATGATTAGTATTCTACCAAATTTTTATGCAAATGAGGTGTTATAAATGTTTTTTTCTATCTTGTAGGAGATGATGTACAAACCATATTGCAAAAAAATATAATTAAAATTGTAGATGACCAATTTTTCCAAATAGTCAAGATTACATAATTGTTTTTGCTTCAATATTAGTAAAATACTCATATCTGTTTGAAACTTGAACTTGGTTGAAGTTTCATCTATTGAATAAGCGTATTTTTTGTAATACGCATAAATATTATTTACTATCTTACTGTTATCGTCCCCTCTTAATTATCAACTTAATGTTGTAATCAGTACTATGGAAGAGTTATACATCTCGTCCATGATGTATTTTTATTTAAATTGCTATATTTGCGTTATTATTGTCATAATATTTATTTGAAGTTATTCCCAGTATTGTGTGATTAATTGCCATAATAATGAGTCGGTACTTTCTCGCTTTTTTTTCTTGTAACATCAGCCTAATAGAAGCATAAAAGGCAATGGCCTCGATACTTACCTTCTATATCGAGTGGTAACTTCGTACTCTTAAAAGTTCACCATCTGTCACTCATAGAAGGTTCAATTTGGATACAGATTGTGCATAATTATTTAAGTAATGATATTACTTAGCAATGACTATGTTGATAAATACTATCCCAATCGATTAATTTATCGGTTTATAGTTGTAATGTGTCAGATAAGTTGATAAACTGCGAACACGTGGTCGAATTCCATATTGACATTGCACTGGCGTCTTACTGGAAGGACGATCTATCTCATTAATTAACCCTGTAATTCAACCGTGAGGTACGTAATTTGTAACGCTTTGTATTATTTAGTGGCCTAATTTTCTTCTTCGTCTCCTTTTCTAAGTTGACTTTAGGGTTCCTTTCTATCCTACCTTTGATTGTATGTTAATTACTTAATGACTGAACATTATTTTATTATATAATTTTATTGTTACTGTTTCTTTTTGTAGTTGGGAAGTGCTTATTAAGTGGCACTTTTATAAAAGGATATTTTGTATGACTAATATAAACCAACTATACGTACATATAGGTGGGGATGATTTACTGTAGTTTCAGACTGTAACTTAGACGTTGCTCTTTTTTTTAATACCTATTTCGTCTATTTATATTTCTAAATGCAGTGTATAGACAGGCATTCCTAGCAAGCATATTAAATTTGTAATATCGTTTAATTTTTTTTCTTTTTGGCTATAACAGGACTTCTTCCCCCATTTATGTTAACTAAATTCTGAACGTATTTAAGGATCCTCTTTTAGCTGTTTTGAGTTACTTTTCGAATTAGTTTTAGCACCCTGGAGGTCAAGCAAAGGGATCATTTAAGGTGAGAATATTGGAGTTTATTTATTACCCTACTAAGAGCAGGACAGGTGTTATAGCCCAAAACATATCTACATCTTGCCCTAAACAATCGAAAAGGATGTCTGGGACAAAACGCATACTTCTCTTTAGTTTTTAATAACATATATTTAAAATTGAATTTAAACATTCAATTTAAAATAGTAATCAATGTCTTTATTATAAAGATATTTGAAATAATTTATTTTACTAAAAGAAACATTACAATAAAATTTACGTAATAAATTAAAATAATTTAAATTTATTTAAAATTCTTTTTTTAAACACAAGATGAGACCGCAAACTTGTAACTCTCATAATAAAATTATTTAGAAAAGGAAAAAAACTTGCAATTGTTCCTTTTTCTGAAATATAATGCTTGTACGTGTATACGTTTTGATCACTTTTATTTTCATTTATATACACATTTACTATTATACCTTCAACTTTAATCATTTTATTGCTTCTGCAAAGATTAATTTATAATATATAACATATACACGTACTAATATTTATATTATACTTCTATATTTACATGTCTGCGAGTACATGAATCCACGTCTGACTAATATCTTCTTGTTAAAAATTTCTCTGCTTGTTTACATGTTTGGTTAATGACTGTACGTGCAATTTACATATGTATACCTTTTTTTATTTTTTCAGTGAATTTTATTTACCTCTGTTTCTGTAAAAACTGGTAGTTAAATTTTATTACGCGAAAATTACGTATGGGAACTGTAATAATGTAATTTCTTAAAGTTAAAATGCGTAATTAATATATATATATTAATATATATATATATATATATATATATATATATATATATATATATATATATATATATATGTTTTATTTTATACTGCATTACACAGGTTTATTATATGTGGTAGTTCTCTAGAATAGGTTATTTGAATTTGTTAATTTTAACAATATAAATTCCAAGATTACATTATGGCAGATGTAATATTAAACAATATTATAAAAGTGTAGGGCGATGACTCAAAAATTCACGTTAGAGTTGATGTAGAGAGATAGAGTTTAATACGTGAAAAATAATGTGGGTATTTTTTAAGCTGCATGAGAACTATCGATATCGATAACTATGGTTTGACAGCTGATAATGTCAAATCGTGGTGACTTTTCTGTTCAGTAAGGTTTAGCAAGTCATCATGAATCGTTTAATGCCAGAACAACGCTTCCAAATTGTGGAAATTTACAACATAATCGGCCTACTAAGCAAGCAATTTCGCAAAACCATCAACAAGACAAAGAAATGTGCGTGCTGAAGAGAATATTGCTGCTGTAGCGCGAAGTATTGAAGAAGACGCCGAAATGTCGATTCGTCAGAGGATCTTGGCTTGCGTGCCTATACAATACTGCTCGTGCAGGAATTGAAGCCAAACGACCATCGTTTGCGTCGCAGTTTTGCTGATTGGGCTCATTTGAAACTGGCCGAAGATGAGCATTTTTATCAAAGAATTTGCGTTTAGTGACGAAGCTCATTTCTGGTTAAATGGCTATGTCAATAAGAGAAATTGCCGTATTTGGAGCGAAGACAATTCTTAAGCCGTTAACGAATCACCATTATATCCATTAAAATTGACTGTTTGGTGCGGTTTACACACTGGCGGCATCACCGTTCCTTATTTCTTTCGATATGAGGAAGGAGCTGCTGTTACGGTGAATGGCGAGGGCTATTGAGCCATGCTGACTGAATTTTTGTTTCCAAAAATTAATCAGCTAAGCATCGACAACATTTAGTTCAAACAAGACGCCGCAACTTGCCATACAGCGCGTTTAACAATCGATTTATTGCAAAATCAATTTGGTGACATCTTTATTTCCAGAAGTGGTCTTGTTCACTGGCCCCCTCATTCGAGCGATTTAACGCCTCTGGATTACTTTTTATGGGGCTATGTTAAGTCATTGGTTTATACCGACAAACCAGCAACTATGTTTCCAGCCAATATTCAAGACACCATTGACGCCATACGGCCAGATTTATTGGAAAAAATAGTCAAAAACTGGACTGATCGAATGGACCATGTAACTCGTAGCCGCGGCGGACATATGCCGGAAATCATATTTAAAAAATAAATGCCATGAAACTATCTACCAGATTATAATAAAAAAAATTTCATTCCAACAATATTTCTGTCTTGTATTATCTTTTTAAGTTCTCAAGCTCTTAAAAAGACACCCGATGCAAATGAAATGCCAGTAATATTGTATTATTTATTTTTATTTTAATTCAAACAATATTCAAACATATGAGATGCAAAAGAGGTTCTTTTTGTGCAAATAATACTGAAGCACCTATATCAAGTCCAGATTCTAAAAAACTACACTACCAACTTTACGAAAATGTATGAATGCAAATTCTAGTTGAATTATGTATTACAGGGGTGATTCAAGAAGTATTCTCACGGGTATAATTCTTCTTATTTGAATTTACAGGTGTGTTAGAAGATCGCAGCTTATATAATTTTATAATTACATCACATTTGGGATATATATATATATATAATTAATTAAATATATAAAATATATTTAAAATGAAAAGTTAAAGATGAATAATAAGTACTATATAGTCAGTTAAGTAAGAGTGTGTTCAGCATGACTAGTAGTTGGTAAAATGTATCGCTTTAATTTTTATGTGAGTCGATAGAGGGTACCTTTTGTTTTCAGCATGACTAGTAGTTGGTAAAAGGTATCGCTTTAATTCTTACGTGAGTCGATAGAGGGTACCTTTGTCATTGACGCAAAGTCAGGAAAGGCAGTTGCATAAAATTCTTGACAGAGAAACACATAAAGTGCCACGAGTGCCGTGTTCCTCTGTACCCATCTGAAAGGTTCGAAAATGTCTCATGCAGCGGCTGCTAAGTACATGAGTAAGTCGAAGTCATTTGGCAGTAAGTAGATACAGCGATATAAAGAGACAAAAGCTATCGATGACATACCGGAACGTGAGTCAATAGGAAAAGGGTCCCCTAAAGTCGAAAAATAAATCGCGAACTTGTTTTCGTGGAACCCTGGTTTATCATTGTGTCAAGGAGCAGCAAAATTGAAACAGAAAGGTATATCGTACGTAGCTAACCGAACTCATCTCCGAGCTCATGATATTAGGTGACGTAGTTTAGTGAAGAAATCTTTGTTAGGTGAAAACTACGTTAAAAAGAGACTCGTTTAGGTAAAGGATAATATCGATCGATATTGGAGCAATGTAATTTTTACTGACGAAGCTTCTGTTTGGGACACTTTATCGTCTCATCTTCTACCAACAGGTTGGTGCAGCGGATCGTTAAACACCTAGTAAAAGTAATTCTTTGGGATTGCTTCTCAAATATGGGTTTAGGAGTTTTGTTTACCTACAACTCGAATACTCAGAAAATGCTCAAGATTTATAAAAAAATCTTTATTGTCGATTGCCGAACACTAGTTCACAAAGAAAATACGAGGATTGGATCCTGCAGGAGGATAATGGTCCCAAACATTGCAGCAAGTTTTGCACCGAGTGGAAAGAGCAGTCTGGCATCGTTATATTTGACTGGCCGTCGTAGTTAACCGATGCAAATCCGATTGAGAATGTGCGGGTATATAATAAGCATAAGCTTCGTGAAAGAAAAGTGTTCACTTCGAAGCAGTTAACACGAGAAATTCGTTGCGGTTGGAGATCCTTTCCGAATGAATTCGCCGTCAACTTGGTCAAAAGCGGAGATGTCAGGCAATTATCGACGCCGTTGGTAACTGTACACACTATCTTTATTCTGATGGAATAAAACGTACCCACGTATTTGAATTGTTTTAAATTAATTTTTACGTCAATTAACTCGAACACAGTCTGAATTAACTGACTGTAATATGAAATAACATAAAGAAGTCGTCGTCTTTAGGATGGACATTTCACACAGCTAACCTTTCTACTTATGTCAATATTTTGGGAATATCTGATCACAAAAGCGATTTATCAAAACGTTAATTGAAGTTCTGTCTAAAGGAGGAATCTTTCCAACAATATTACAAACAAAATAATTAACGCTATTTTTTTATCAGACAAACACCTTGAACAGCAAAAATAAAGATGCTTCAATATAACATACTTCTGAGAGTTTAAGTAGAGATTACACAGACAGCGGCTATAAAATATGTTTATGTACACAAAATTTGATTGAAAACATTTTAGATATGATGTATTTATCTAATCTTCATTGTGAAATTATGGCTATCCAGTTAATGGAGCTTGAGATGGAATCTATGCAAATATAGAGACATGTATGTATAGAGAAAGTAAAGGTAACTATTTTTTGGAAACGGATGAAATTATAAAGGCGAAAAGCTTACTTAAATAAGTAGAAATATTTTGATTATATTACGAGTATATTAAAAAATAAATAAAATAATATAGGGGGGTGATGCATAAAATTACGAAGTGTAATTATATCTCTGGAATTTTGTATTTTAAACTTCTATTTCGTTTTATTTTTAAAATTTAAAGATAAATGAATTGGGGAATATTATTGAACAGTATTGATATACAGGGTGAAAAATAAATTTTCGAATAACTTCTAAGGTTGCCTTGTTATTTACGTTTAATGTTCGGTAGTTATTTCTGTCGCACCCTGCATTAATTTTCTAAGAGAATATATTAAAACATAAAATTGTTTTCAGCGTTCTACTTACTTTCTATATTGGCAGTAACAATCCCGAGTTTTCCTCGTAAACAAAGCATAATCCTAACAGCCATTTTCTGCAAAACAAAATTGCAATTTGATGTTGAATTCAATACCACAAAATACCCCATTCACGAAATGTAATAAAATGTTGTTACTATATTATAACCATAATACGCAGCGTGTGTTATATCCTGCTGGCATACATCCGTGGCAAATCTACACTCAGGGCTCTTGAGGTATCAATTTAAATCTCCAACTGTCGTTCTCCAAAGTTAGTCAAGTTTATTTTGTTGTTATTATGTAATTAGTTCGACACCTTACGTAAACATAATTTTTCGATATTTTCTTAAAAGTATATAAAATTCGGTAAACCAATAACTGCGTTCAATTTGGGCTGCATCACATTATAGTGAAACGCATGCTCATGTGTATCGACAGAAAACTGCTCGTTTTGATTTTCTTACGGTGGTTTCATGTGGTGAAATAAATATTCGATTTAGATTGTGGAATTTATTATTTTGGCGTCGTCGTATAGTAATGTAAGATATACCTATACGGGTAGCAGGGCTTTACGATAAAAAAAAATGTAAGATTGAAGCAAAACATTCAGAAAGAAATAGTGAATATTTACCAGTATAAATTCAAAGTAATTGTAAGTAACTTAAAATATGGAAAGCTTCCATATGTAATGTATATAATAAAACATAAAAGTATAATTAATAATAATAATAAAAAACAAAACAATTTCTCCATCATATACAAACTTTAAAGTCAACCAAAATAAAACAATTTCTCAAGCACATAAAAAAGCAGTCGTTATAAAAATAGCAGCAATAGTTAAACAATTTCTAAACCTATAAGATCTCATAACCTGATCCGTCTTTCAATCAATACAATCGAAACTAGGATAACACCTTTAAGTGAGCTCACGAAACATCACAAAACTTATAGTAAGTATCGATAGATAATGAAACTGTACAGTATCAGCCGTGTACAGTCCGAGCCAAAACACATAGATATGTTGAGTGAAGAGTTTCTCGGCGTTAGACTGAGGAAATACGAAAAATCTACGCTATAATAGTGATAATAAATAGGAGACAGTAAAATTCCTTTCATAAATGTCCTGGTACATAAAAACACAGATGGCACACACAAGTGTATAGAAAGCCGACACATATAGGGCAATATTTGCACTTTGACTCCAATCATCTTCATAATGTTAAAATTGAAGCAACCAGATGCTTATACGATAGACCACGGAGCATATACATGGATGAATAAGGTAATGTGGAAGAACTTGAAGTCATAATTAACACCCTAAAATTAAATGGCTACACAGAAAAGGCATTATTACAAGCAAGGAATTGGATAAAATGGATTGAAGATCATAAATGGCCAGAAGAAAATGTGTTTACAATGATAATTGCATACGTAAAGGACCTCTGTGAAAAGATCAGGAGGATGGCAAGAACAGGTGTAAAAACCATGAACACAAACAGGTCGATTACAACGAAAATAAAACTTGACAAGGAGAATTAAAGAACGAAAAATTGTGATTATAGAATGCCATGTGGATATAGACGATTATACATATAGGAGAGACAAGCAGACCCCTCGAAATGAGAATCAATGAACACCCAAAAATGATTTGAGAAGGAGAAACAGATAAATTGCTTCTAGTTCAATATGTTTGGGAAGAAGGACATACGATTGCATGGAACGAAGCAGCAATCCGGACAAGGAAGAACATTACGTTAAAGAAAACTGATAGAAACAGCACGCATGGCCAGAACAACAAATCCTATAAATACACAAAACCTTGATGTTAAAGATGTCCAGCTCTTTGTGATTCAAGAAAACATCAGTTATCCTACGATAATAAAACAACAAAATAAGAAGACTGAAGAACTTCAAGCCATGAATATTTCGCGATAATAGAACTACGTGTGCAGTAGTTCGCCTTACGTAACTTTACTGTGCGACCACGTTAAACAAGATTTTTAATTTCTTACTGAAGATGACAACTTAGTTGTCGAAATAAGTATTGATATACAAATACTATTGTGGTAAAGTTTTTGTTATGTAAGTATTTATTAAATTACAGTCTCTAAGATAATTGCTTTATAATCATTGTAGAAGGTTCGATATCTATGAGAAAGAATGTATTTAGTATTATTTTCATCATGCATAGCATGCTCTTTAATCACGTGTGTGCTTTTCTCTTTGATAATGTTCAGGGTGTAGTTCTACGAATACGTATAATTATTACATCCAAACTAAAGCAAACACGCACTTCGCACGTTTCATATTGTAATGAGTGGAAAGATACTTTATAGCTCGCCTTTATTTTGGCATTGTGGAAATTATCCATGCAGCCAAGCGCTAATCATTATAGAAGACGTAACTAAGATAAACATACATATATACTTTTCACGCCTAGGACAGCTCGTTACTTTGTAAATATTAATTTGTCGAGTGTGTGTATAAAATTAAATTTTGTACACATGTTACAAAATAAATATTTTAAAATTTTAAGATATACATACAGTACCGGTCATATTTATTTGCCCACCCCAATTTTATGTGTTTCCTGAAATACGGATTATCTTTCGAAAAATCTGTATTATAATTATTCAACAATATTATTAGTGGAAGTAATTCATATGAATTTCTACGAAAATCTTAAATTGGAAAAATACCATAAATATTATATAGCCTAATCCCTACAGTATTAACAGTTTTACCTGCATTTCCGAAAGGTATTACCAATATTGTGTTATTGTACTAACTAATTACAATATTAGGATGTGTTATTCAAAAAGGAAAATAAATTTTATGTCAGTCATCGTTCATCTTTTGTTGCGAAAGCAGTGAAATAGAGAGTTATTGTGAATATTTTAATGCAATGCCGAAGACGAAGGAATTATCTGTTGAAGTGCGTGCGCGATAGACGAAAAACAGCACCACAAATTGCTGCTGAAATGAATAGAGCGCGTGTTAAACCAATTAGTGTGTCCACGGTACAGAGAAGGTTAAGGAAAGCGGGTTTATACGGAAGAATTGCTCTGCGAAAAACACTACTACGAAAGCAAAACAAGATAAAACGACTAAATTGGGCTAAAGAACATAAGAATTGGACGATTGATCAGTGGAATAATGTGTTGTGGACAGATGAATTGAAGTTTGAACTTTTCGGTAGTAAAAGGCGAATATTCGTAAGAAGATCCGCAGGAGAAAGAGTACTGCTAGAATGTATTGCGCCTACCGTAAAACATGGAGGAGGTTCAGTAATGATTTGGGGCTGTTTTGGTGGAAGATTTATAGGCGATCTCGTCAAAATTGAGGGAATCCTAAGAAAAGAAGGCTACAAGGAAATTTTAGAAAATAACGCTGTTCCTTCAGAACTAAGGATTCTTGACGAAAACTTTGTATTTCAACCAGACAACGATCCGAAACACACTTCTAGATTGTGTGGCGATTATTTGCGTCAACTAGAAGAGCAAGAGCAAATCTCTATAATGGTATGGCCAGTTCAAAGTCCTGATCTGAACCCAATAGAGCTTCTTTGGGAAGAATTGGACCGGAAGGTTCGAGAACGTGCTCTATCATCCACCACTGTACTGTGGGAACAACTTCAAGAAGCCTGGGCACGAATTACAGAAGATACACTGCAAAAATTAATTGAAAGGATGCCACGGTTATGTGCCGCAATTATCAAAAATAAAGGTGGGCACATTGATGAGAGCAAAATTTAATAACAATTAATGATAAAGTTTTTATATAAGAAAAATGTAACTATTTTATGTTTATTTTACACTATTGTATTGGTACAATAAATACATTTTTAGTACACATTTGATAGTTTAATAATTTTGGCTAAAACAAAGGGTGGGCAAATAAATATGACCGGTAGTGTATGTATACATAAGTATTGCTTTGCGAATGCTTTTATATAATAGCGAGCTCTCGGATATATACTCAGTGCAATATTGTGAAGATTGTTGATGTTTTAACGTGTAACGTCAATAATATTACTGCCTACCGTTTACATAGGATACTCTGACCTTTTAAAGGTAATCGCTAATTAAAGTTGTAGGTTGTAGATGATAACATAATATTAGAATTTAAAAAAAGTAAATTTTAAAACGTAGGGTCAATTTTATTTAAAAAATCTCTTTGTCTACATTTTTAAATTCAAATATTATGTTATAATCTACAATACAACCTACAATTTTAATTAGCGATTATTTTTAAAAGGTCAAAGTATCCTATGTAAACGGTAGGCAGTAATATTATTGACGTTACACGTTAAAACATCAACTATCTTCACAATCACAACATCAACCATCGTCACAATATTATAAGTCAAAAATTGAATTTCTAAATATTTCAGTTGAAAGATTTAGAATATGAATTTTTTTTATCTGACTAATTAAAATTCGGAGAATCCGAATATTGTATTATAAGTATAGGGTGTTTTTTTAAGAGCTTGAGAACTTAAAATGATAATACAAGACAGAAATATTGTTGGAATGACATTTTTTAAATTATAATCTGGTAGATAATTTCATGGCATTTATTTTTTAAGTATGATTTCTGGCATGGGTGCATGGTCCATTCGATCAGATCAATTTTTGACTACTTTTCCCAATAAATCTGGCCGTATGGCGTCAATGGTGGCTTGAATATTGGCTTCCAATGCTTCAAGAGTTGCTGGTTTGTCGGCATAAACCAATGACTCAACATAGCCACACACTTCTGGAAATAAAGTTGTGACCAAATTGATTTTGCAATAAATCGATTGTTAAGCGCGCTATATGGCAAGTTGCGCCGTCTTGTTGGAACGAAATGTCGTCGATGTATATCTGATTAATTTTTATAAACGAAAATTCAGTCAGCATGGATCGATAGCGCTCGCCATTTACCGTAACAGCAGCTCCTTCCTCATTTCGAAGGAAATAAGGACCGATAATGCTGCCAGTGTGTAAATCGCACCAAACAGTCAATTTTAATGGATGTAATGGTGATTCGTTCACGGCTTGAGGATTGTCTTCGCTCCACATACGGCCATTTACCTTAGTGACGTAGCCATTTAACCAGAAATGAGCTTTATCACTAAACACAATTCTTTGATAAAAATGCTCATCTTCGGTCAGTTTCAAACGAGCCCAATCAGCAAAAATGCGACACAAACGATGGTCGTTTGGCTTCAATTCTTGCACGAGCTGTATTTTCTAGGCACGTAAGTCAAGATTCTTATGTAAAATTTTCCACGTAGTCGAAGGATAAAGGCTAACAAGTTGAGAACGACGACGAATCGACATTTCGGCGTCTTCTTCAATACTTCGCGCTACAGCAGCAATATTTTCTTCGGTACGCACATTTCTTTGTCTCGCTGATGGTTTTGAATCGAGAAGAGTAAAACTAGTGCGAAAACGATCAATAACTGCACGAATTGCTTGCTCACTAGGCCGATTATGTTGACCCTAAAATGGACGAAGTGCTGTTTGAACTTTGCGAACAGATTTATTTTTTTCAAAGTAAATTTCCACAATTTGGAAACGTTGTTCTGGCGTTAAACGATTCATGATGATTTGCCAAACCTTACTGAACAGAAATGCCAACACATTTTGACATTATCAGCTGTCAAACCATAGTTGTCGATATCGATAGTTCTCATGCAGCTTAAAAAACACCTATTATATGTAATATTATTCAAAAACGAATAAAAATTTCACTCTTTTCAAATCTGATTTGCTAAGAACAGCAGTCAATTTTTTTATTTGTATCTTGGAGATTCGTTGGTTACCGTTACTTTTTTGTCGAATAAATATTGTTTAAGCGAAAATTCCATTCATTCCATCACAAGTACTTGCTAAAGATTGAAAAATCAATAAATATAAACAAAAGATTTAGTTGTTGATAAAACTTAAAGGTTATAAATGACATTGACAAAGGTCAAACATACATTCATTACTTACCATAAATAAGTGGGTAAAAAGAATTAAGAATTTAAAAACAGCTTTGTTATGTGAACATTAGAAAACGATTTCCACTGAATATAAAAACAGTATTAAAAAGAATATACATTTAAGAAAACTAGTGATAAAGAACACACATTAGTCGTATATGCGTGTGTGTATCTAATAATTAATTTAAACATCTTCATTATCGAAAAAACCGTAAATGGGATGGTGTTGATTTATTTATAATATATGTCATGAATAGGTGATTTATTAACGCGCGTTTACATTAGACGTCCGTCCGACATTAGAATTCTTGTTTTTGTGCGACTTCGAATAAAGTTTCATTGCTGAAAGTATAAAGTAATGATTACGCTATTAATATGATTTAAAGACATGTTCAAAAGCTAGTAATTAACAAAACCATTCATAACCTTTTACTACAGTACGTTACAGCTGACTAGAGATATTTCTTACACTAAACTTTAGACGATAAATCTAACTGAACATCGAGTGTTCAGCGCAGAGCTGAAATACGCCATATTTCACCTTATATTGCGAAATTATAAAATTGACTTTTTTCGTATGTCGTTCGTGTTCATATCGATTTAATATTATATGTATGTAAGTGAAAAGTATTTGTTATTGTTTTATTACATTGTAGTCAACTTAAGGTTGATATATAACCCCTTTCCACATTGATTTTTGTATTCTGTATACGTGTTTCAACAACTAAATTGTCATC
Source organism: Dermolepida albohirtum (assembly GCA_031893035.1). NCBI lineage: Eukaryota > Metazoa > Arthropoda > Insecta > Coleoptera > Scarabaeidae > Dermolepida > Dermolepida albohirtum. Next base: position 154,561 of record JAVIWB010001852.1, on the reverse strand, counting down.
ATCAGCAGATAATTAAACAGTGTCGCACCTGGAAAATTACGGCAAAAATATCCGTACGGAATTTGTTTTCGTACGTATTTAAGCTTTATGAGGTTGATATTTTCTACAATAGACATTCTTTTCAAACAACAACCGTCGTTTATACATCAGGTTGTGTATTTTTGGGAGAACGCTCGTACTTCTGAAATCTTTTTTATTCAATTAAAACTGCTTTCGCAACATTTCAATATATCATTTTACTTTTATCACAAGTCACTTTTGTGACTGACTATACCATATGTGGAACACCTTTAATATTTAGTTAAGGGTTGTGTGTGCGTTTTGGCTTTCAACGGTACAGTTCGTATGCAGAATTTGTTTTCGTACGGGTATTTTGCCGTAATTTTTGCAGGTGCGACACTGTTTAATTATCTGCTGATGATGACAACTTAGTTCTCGAAATACGTATACAGAATACGAAAATTAATGTGGAAAGGGGTTATACATCAGCCTTCAGTGATTTAGTTGAGATTTATTTGATAATTTGGGTTTGAGGATACATTTTTCATATGTGATAATTTTATATTGACAAAATGATAATTTAAAATTCATGATTTTCATAAGTAATGAGAATAATAATACTAATTTTATCACTAATATTAAATAAATCCAAATTACTAATACAAAAGTTAGTATAAATTCTAAACGCTCTTTCCTTTATTGTATGTACTTCTAATGAACAGGATAATGAAAAATTTAATTAAAAAGAATGGAATATAAGATGAATGTCGTTACAAAAATTAAAAAATGTATATGAAAATATATAAATAACTTTATCCGTATATTTTTTATGCGATCAAGTTAATTCTGCGAAACACTCTTTTCCACTTAGAAACGGTAATCTCACAAACATGATGTGTAAACCTGTCAACTGTCTCTTTGAGTGTTTAACTCTTCATGCATTTAAAGTAGGCTAAGACATCTGTACCCTTATTTTTTTTCTCTAGTATCCATCTCAAGTAGAGAATTTCTTTGAAAATTTTATTTAATAAATGCAAAAATATAATTTTGTTATAAAACGTAACGTATAACATAAAATACCATGAAACAACAAACGGTATAAAAATATAAAAGATGCTCACAATGCGAATGGGAAGTGAAAAAAGAATAAAACGTTAAATTGATATGACATGTTTAAAAGACAATTATATGCTTTAGGATAATATGCGTAGAAGTCAAAAACATAGAATATGTCGTAAGTATAAAATATATAAAATATATAACAACGAAAACACAATCACAAGTTAAAATAGATAGTAGGTATATATACATGTATATGCGTGCAGTTGACCTATGCTATATGCCAATGTCTACAATTGTTTTAAAGAAATCTTCCACACTGTAGAACTCTTGCTCTATTAGCCAAAAACTTAAAAATAATTTTAAACTGGGCCAACGGCAAGCTCTTGATCCGAAGCGGTATGTGGTTGTATATTTTTACGCAATGGTGAACAACATTTTTTTGTATTTTTGTAAAATACGTTCGTGGGGGCACAAGATGCATATTACGAAGGTTTCGCGTACCATGTGCGTGACTCGTTTCGTATTTTTTTAAAAATTCATTGTAGTTTATTTTCACATGTAGCGCGCACTGAAGTATATAAATTGAGGGCATTGTTAGTACTTTGGCAGATCGAAACACACCCACAAAACTCTCGGTTGGTTTCTTGCCATAAATTGCTCTAATACATGACTTTTGGAGGACAAATATCCTTCGTCAGTCGATGGAATTGCCCCAGAACACTACACCATACTGGAGCCTTGAATGTACATAGGCGAAGTAAGAAAGCAGTCCCGCCTCCACACCAACGTTACGAAAAATAACACGTAAGCAGTAGCAGAACCGAGACAGCCCCCCAGATAATTCGTTGATGTAAGGTTTCCAAGACAGCTCAGAATCAACCCTAAGGCCAAGAAATGGCGCGTCATACTTAGAAGCAAGCACTTCATCACCCACCACCACATCTGTAGGTAAACTGTTAAAAATAAGGTGTCTGTAGACGAAAGAATATTATAAAAATAAGAAATATAATTTTCTTCCATAAGCTATATATAGCTTATTCTTATTTTTTATTTTTAGTTTACACTTTTATTGACCAATTATATGTTTCAAAAACGGTGCATTCGATTTGATACTCGCTTGTTCATTGGTTCATATATTAAATTACACTGTAGTAGTCATGAATGTCACTTTATTTACAAATATCAGAATCTAATTTATACACCAAAATATCAAAATCAGCGAAAATACACTATATTTTGCGAGATAATTAATAAATAAAATTTTAATATTTATCGAATTCGAAATGTAGCCCCTACAAGCGACAACTTTAGCATATTATATTTTTCCGCCTTATTAAATAACATCAATTTCGTAAACGAATTGGAAAAATTTTTTCCATATGTAAAAGGTGTTTCAAATTGCGCGGTTTTTTTTTAAGAATAAATAAAATATAGATGGCGCACTGAATTTGTCTGGGTATATGGGCATTTAAAAAGTGTGATGTACGACATTTATAAAAATGGCTTCGTACACGGTACAACAACGCGTTCAAATTGTTGAATTATTTTATGAAAATCAGGATTCTGTGAAAAGAGTTTTTAGAAAATTACGTGAATTTTATGGTTTACATAATCGTCCATCTGAAAGCACTCTTGGTCGAATTATTATAAAATTTCAAAAGACCGGCTCCGTGGAAGATCAAAAAAGTGAAAAATACAGTCGTAGTGGTCATTCACAAGAAAATATTGGTTTGGTTCCTGAAAATGTTGCTGAATATCCTGAAATGTCCATTAAACGACGTTCACAACAACTTTGACTTAATGGATCAACAACATGGCGTATTTTACACAAGGATTTTACTCTGAAGGCATATAAGGTTCAAATAACACAGGAACTGAAGCCATTAGATCATTTAAAACGTCGTTCATTTGTCAATTTCATCAATGAATAACCAGCTGATTTTTTTCAAAAAGTAATGTTTTCCGATGCGGCACATTTTGAACTTGGTGGCTATGTTAATAAACAAAATTGCCATATATGCAACCTAAACGAGTTACTGTTTGGTGTGCATTATGGTCAGGTGGTGCAATTGGACCTTACTTCTTTGAAAATGCTGCTAGCGAAGCTGTAACTGTCAATGGTGATCGATATCGTCGGATGATAACAGAATTTTTGTGGCCTGAATTAATGATTATTGATCTAGAGGATATGTGGTATCAACAGGATGACGCTACACCTCACTTTGCACACGAATCAATTGATTTATTGAGAGAAAACTTTCCCGGAGGTGTAATCACAAGAAACGGTGATTTTAATTGGCCACCAAAATCATGTGATTCGACACCGTTATACTATTTTCTTTGGGGTTATGCGAAAAATCAGGTTTATAAAAACAATACACAATCAATTCCTGCTTTGAAAGATGAAATTATTCGTGTCGTTGGTGAGATAGAGCCTCAATTATGTCAAAAAGTCATTGAAAATTTTAACAAAAGAGTGGACGACTGTGGGGCTGCAAGAGGAGGTCATTTGGCAGAGATTATTTTTCGCATATAAATGTCATAACTGATACTTCAATTACCAATAAAAAGTTTTCGAAAGTGAATGCAAATTATGTGTTTTATTTATTCTTTAAAAAAACCGCGAAATTTGAAACAGCCTTTATTTAGTGTTGGATATTATTACTAATTATAAAATAAGACGAATCAATCCGATGATATTTTGTAAAAATTAAACAAAAATACTTACCATCCGAACATTGGTGGACATGTGATCAGGGCTGAGAGGATCCAAACAAACAGGATCATACTAAAGGCTAATCGTTTCGATCTCCGTTTCCTGGAGTAACTGAGGGGCTGAGTGACTGCTAGATATCTATCTACGCTGATGGCACACAGACTTAGAATGGATGCTGTACATAATAAAATATCTAAGGATATCCAAATATCGCAGAATATCCAACCCAATTCCCATTTACCTAAAATAAAAAGGGTTAATTGAAGCGTACGTCTTTACTATTAAAAATATAATTAAAAAATATTATAAGTATTAAGAGTATATGTTGATATTTCTTAATAATAATTTCATTCATTTTTCAGTAGATTTTTCTACACCGTATTTATTTTCATGCATTTCAAAGCACATATTGCTGATATGCTGTATTTGTGGTATAATATGTATACGAGGGTGGTCTCAGAAGTACCCGACCCAAAAAAGAAAACAAAAATTGTGGAAAGAATATATTTATTTTTTAACATAAGCTCCTTTTAGTTTTACACACCTTTCTCAGCGATGTTCAATAAGTTCGATACCCTTTTTATAATAAGAACTGTCTTGCTCCCTAAAATAGCCATTAACTGCCGACATCACTTCCTTATCGTTGGAAAATCTTTGACCACTGAGTTTGGGAACAGAAAACAATCCGAGGGGGCTAAATCTGGCGAATAGGGTGCATGAGGCAGCAATTTAAACTTTAATTCATTAATTTTGGCCATTGCAATAACGGATTTGTGAGCTAATGCTTGTCTTGATGGAACAGCACTTTCTTCTTACCCGTATCTGGGATGAGGAATATCCACGAATTATTCATGAGAAACCTATGCATCCGAAACGAGTTACTGTTTGGCGTGCATTATGGTCAGGTGGTAATTGGACCTTACTTCTGCGAAAATGCTGCTGACGAAGCTGTAACTGTCAATGGTGATCGATATCGTCGGATGATAACAGAATTTTTGTGGCCTGAATTAACGAATTTTGATCTAGAGGATATGTGGTTTCAACATGACGCTACATCTCACTTTGCACACGAATCAATTGATTTATTGAGAGAAAAATTTCCTGGACGTGTAATCTCAAGAAACGGTGAAGTTAATCGGCCACCAAGATCATGTGATTTGGCACCGTTAGACTATTTTCTTTGGGGTTATGTGAAAACAATCCACAATCAATTCCTGCTTTGACAGATGAAATTATTCGTGTCATTGGTGAGATAGAGCCTCAACTATGTCAAAATGTCATTGAAAATTTTAACAAAAGAGTGGACGTCTGTGGAGCTGCAAGAGGAGGCCATTTGGCAGGTAATATTTTTCGCATATAAATGTCATAACTGATACTTCAATTACCAATAAAAGTTTTTGAAAGTGAATGCAAATTATGTGTTTCATTTATTCTTTAAAAAAAGCGCGAACACCCTTCATAAACAAAAACAATAACATTTTAATTATTCCCATGATTCTCATAACTGATTGAGACATCGCGGTATGATTCGTTATAAAATCACGTGATACGAGTTAATAATATTATAAATAATTCCGATACATGTAGATTTGTCTCAAACTGTTGTTGCCTTTATACGAGCTTAAAATAATATTTTTTTTGTCCTATTGTACATACTTGTTTAATAAATATAACGTAAGTTACAACTCTTCAAGTAACACTTATTAATGGTTAAATAACTTTAGAAACATCAACTAGTTTCTTTCATAACCTAGATGTAGCACATATATCTAGGTTATGAAAGAAACTAGAAACACAAATGTTGTTATTTCAAAGAAAATTTGGTTGCATACTTAGCAATGTAATGACACGTTTTTTTTTAGCCTAAAACAGGGATATTTGACCTAAATTCGCAGATATAAAGTGACTTCATTTTAATTAGATATATCTTTGCTGCCTAGAATTATATTGTATATTATTGTAGGTCGTATTTGTAAGTATGTCTGCCCACATTTAACTACTCCAGAGATTTGAAACTTTTATAGTCGTTTGCTTATCTACTATAAAAAAGTCACTTGTATTTGAAACAAAGCTCTTAATGCGTTATGACTTTCTATCTCTTTCAATATTAAGGATCGTTGTGACGTAGTTCACAAGTGTCGTTATAAACTTTTTCATTGTATAGAATTGGAGAAATGTTGAAAACAAGTTAGGTACGGAGTATAGTGACTAACAAACAGCAAATTACCTCAGCGTTGGAGAATGAACTCTCATCAACTATGATCATAGCAGACATTGCGGTAAAAGTAACAAAAGAACTTTGTAGGTGATGATGAGTCTCTCTCGTTCGCTTAATGAGCATGAACAAGTCCTTTACAGTAATGCTGCTAGGGTGTATGTAACTGCTTCAACGAAAAAAAAAAATATTCGCATACCGCTGCCGTTAAAAACAAATAAGTTTGAATGGTCCATGAATGAGGCAGAAAACTTGAATTCGAGAGACGAGGGATAAAACGCCGCGGAAAATGTTTATAAATAAGAAGAATTAAATTAAAATAATCAGAAGAACAAATACAGGCATTTTTACAATAAAAATCAATTTATCTTGTGTCGTATACATTTCCCAAGACAAAGTAACTTCGTAAAAATTTTCATTTCACTGTTTTGTTTTATTCTGGGAATATTTTATATAAACTCAGTAACGAAGTGGTTGTTACATTGCCAGACATTTAATTTTAAATAATGCTATTAAGTACAAAGGCTACTAGGAAAGTTATGCAATACAACTTTGTTTATGTAATTTTCTTAAAGTAATTTCCTCTACACTCAATACACCTCTCCATCCTCCGAAACCAATCTTTAAACCACTTCTTCCAAGTTTCAATAGGGAGTAAAACACACTCGTTGTCCCAAGCCGGCAGGAGGTCCTCATCACTGGAAAATCGCCTCCCCTGTAGCTTCATTTTCACATGCGAGAACAGTGCAAAGTCACAGGGAGCGAGATCTGGACTGTAGGGAGGGTGCTCGAGAAGTTTTAATCCTATCGTGGTCAAATATTCGGTGCAGGCATTGGCACGGTGAGCTGGAGCATTATCGTGATGGAGGAACCAGGTGTCCATTCTCGACTTTGGCCGTAGGTTCTTCATAGGTCCAATGACTTTAGGCAAGCACTGTTCAGTATACCACTTAGCTGTGACTGTCTTCTGTGTGTCCAAAACGACGTGTTCCACGATTACACTCGATTTGAAAAATACAGCTATCATTTTCTTCTTTACAGATCGGGAATTTGTGATAACTACGGGTCCTCATCATCAAAGACCCAAACTGTGTTTTGAGCTTTGGTCGGCACATTGTAATAGTACAGCCAAGTCTCATTACCTGTCACGATGTCGTTCACATACCGAGATTGTCCTTATTAAATTTTTTAGCATCTCCCGGCACCAAGTCACACGTCGTGTCATCTGCTCTTCAGTCAGTCGATGCAGCACCCAGATAGAACAAAGTTTCTTCACGTGCAAATGATCATACAGAATCGAATGAATTGCTGGTGCATTTAGGCTTGAGGTACCCTCTATCTGTTGGTAGGTCACTCGCCTGTCCTCGCCAAGCATTTTCCTCACAGTAATAACGTTTTCCTCCGTAACTGACGTTCGTGACCTTTCCGGCCTCTCAGCACCCTCCACAGTTAAATTTCCCCTTTGGAATTCTCTGTACCACCTGAATATCGTTGTGCGATGTGGACAAACACCACCTAGTGCAAGAGGCATTTCTTCGAAGCACTGATCTATGTTTAAACCACGCACGAAATTATAATGTAAAACTGTCCTTATCTCATTTCGTGACTACGATGCCATTGCAAGCACTTTACACTCTCACTGCTAATGAATAACTGAGCCCATCGACATGGTGCGGCGGCTACTATGCACGTATGAACATGTCTCAACATGCAGCAACAAGCAGCTTCCTACGATTCATTGTTGCGTCATATTGCAAAACTTTCTTAGTACCTTTTGTAGTTTCTACTATCCTTTCTGTAATATTCTACTACGTAAAAGAATAGCCAAGGAAATGTCGCCGGTTTTTAAAGTGTGCACCAACACATTTAAAATACTATTCTTTCTTGCATCATCTACCGTCAGCCATATTTTTTAATCTTTTAACTCTGCTTTTATTATAAAATAATATTATAAATTATACTGTAATTGACCTCTCGTTGGCAATCTCCATTCTGGAACGTATTTCCCCCAAAAGTTTCTAAATTCTTGATTGTTTACAATACTTTGTGGAATGTTGCACACAAAAATAAAGTCAGATAGAAATTTATAAAATGGTGCAACACGTTGTGCATTTAACTGGTGTTGTTTGCTATTAACATGTTTTTTACACATAAAAATACTGTACGGTAAAATGTTCCTATTGCAAACGATACATTTAATAATAGTGCCAGAGTATTCTAATGTCGAAAATCGTTTGAGAAATCTTTTAACACTCGTTGAACATAACAAAGAACGTCGTCGATTCGCCATCATCAATCTAATCCGGCATTCATACAAATACCATACGCATATGAATCTTGATTTCGGGTATATCTAACCGCTTTCGAAATATATCATTGCAGCAAATGAGCGCGTACTCGTTTCTACAGGCTTAGTTATGATGAATTATAAATAGAAATATAACATAAATCCGTCTGGAATGTTTTTCGCGATGTAGGTATATCAGTATTTACCTTGGCTTGAAAATTTACCGGACTAGAATGTTCGGAGTGTTCTTAAATCTATTATTTATTCGTCCTCAAATTCCAATTTAAGAGTTTTAAAGGAAAACGGAGAGTTGTAAGATACCGTAAAAACTTGTATCGGCAGTCTACCGAAACGAATTCAAGCGGTCATTCAAGAGGTAAGAGAGGTTTGACCGAATATTGAAACAAATATGTCCTATAGTTGTAAACGTGTGGTCAAATCTGTACTGGCATGTGTAATATAGTAGGATACGTTTTAAATTTCGTGTGTTTGGATTTTATTTCGCACACACCCCGTGTGACATATTAAAAAAATCAAATTTTTTTCCCATAAATTGATTCCTAAACATGTGAAGAATATGCTGGTGAAGTGATTTTTCAATATTCGAAGTCGTTGTAAAGTTACAGCAGGTAGAAAACTGCTCAGCGGGGCGGGGCGCCGGGCCTTCTGTGACGCGCGGTTTCTTACCTGAGACCTTTCGATACACATGTACACTCATATAAAAATGTATACAGAGAGATTTAGAAGGTTGCTTCTTTTCCCAAACTTACTTTCAAATATAACGATTAGTTTAGTTTGGCTTGGTACCGAAGAGCGTAACAGCTACTATGAATCAGTTCGAAATCAGATCGGTTTATAAGTTGTCCGTTTTTGCAATGAATGATAGAAAAGGAAGCAAGTCCGGTGACATTCATTCTGGTCGGTCTAAGAAAGGAATGTTTTGTGGAAATCGTCATACAGTGCAAAGAAATATGGAATTTACTTCAGCTTCAGCTAAGAAACTCAAAGACAGTATGAAGAGACTGCAACATTTTTGACTGTAATTAACTTCAACGAAGGAGTTCAAGGAGTAATAAAAACATTGACGACAATATGATGTTTAATTGGTTACGAAGCGCATGCTTACGTACACCGCTGTGATTAAACACGTATCACTCGCTCTGGACGGCGCGTGAGCGATGTCGTGAAGTAAGCCAAAATTGAAGCAAGAGCAGAACACGCAGTTTTAAGGGACTTCCAAGAGGAAGAAGAAGGAATTATCTATGGACCAGGCAGAGCAGATTAATGGTAAGTAAATATTTCATAGTTTAAATCGAATTTGAACTTTTAAACTTTTTTTTCTTAAAATTGCGTTTTTGTGACTGGTCTCCACAATATCTAAAAAACCGTTTGACCGATTGCTTTGAAATTTTAATGCTAGATTCGGCACATATACAGTCATCGTTTAAACTAAAATAATGCACCGATTCCGTGCCGTTTTTTTTTTTCAACAAAATAATCGCAAAAAGTCATGAAATTTGAAAATTAATGTTTAGAAACATGTCGATTATTTAATTTTTAATATTTTCGAAAGGTTCTAGTTCGTGCAATACCCACAGCTTCACAGATTAAAATGTCGTTTGTCTTTTTGATTTCAGATAAGCCAATCAGCCAAAATCATGGAGACCGTCTATAACTTTTTTCAACTTGGGTGCCCTTGGAATGGTAAACACACATTGAGGTGGTGATTTTGATCTGAAAATATTCTGCCTCACTGTTGAAATGAAAATAAATATATAGTAAAAAGTTCAAACTTCCTTATTTTTATCATTCGTCAAAAAAAGTCTCAGAAAAGCTTAAAAAACTGGTCGTCACACGAGGTAACTGCCTTAAAACTCTTAAATTGTAGGATGGGTTAAGTACTCTAGATTGGCCATGAAAATATTACTTACCCATGAGACGATAAGCTACTGCAGGTGGCATAACAAAAACTCCTACTAGCCAGTCCGCAATGGCAAGAGACATTATGAAGCAGTTGGTAACAGTTCGCAGCCTTCTCGTCGTCGACACGGCCAATATGATGAGCGTATTGCCTATGATGGTGACGACTATGACTATGCTTAACAATCCTGCCAATGCTAAATCCTCTGTATGTATGGCAGAATGCCCTGAGGTATCGTTTGTGGTGTTGGGAGCTTCTGTTGACATTCCTGTTCATTTCTGCAACAAAATACATACGTTTGGAAATCATTGTATATATGGAATAAGGTTGAAGATTAATTCTTGTTAGATTGTTCGTAGTAGACATTAAACTTAAAATAATATAAATGTCATTTAGTATAAGTTAAAATGAACATTGAATAGAAGTAGGGATATACATACATATATATATATATATATATAATATATATATATATATATATATATATATGTATGTATATAAGGATAAAGAAAATCAAAGAAGGTTTTGACGAATATGTCAATTTTATGTAAGGAGAAATTATTTACGAGGATGGTCCCATAAGTACCCGGCCTGACCTAGAGATGACGGCAGTTGTTTGAAAAATATAACTATATTAGAAAGTACACAATCTGTAAAGCATATTTTTCAAGTTTCAAGACGCCACGTTGTTTAGTATTTGTTTGGCAGCCATCAATAGTTATAGTTTTTAGTGAATTTGCAAAAATGGAGAAAATTGGTCATCGTTACGTGATACAGTACTTTTATTTGAAAGGCTTCAGACCAATCGATATAAAAGCTGAACTGGATTCAACTCTGGGTGAGTCTGCTCCTTCGTTTACAACAGTGAAATATTGGGTAGTAGAGTTTAAACAAGGCCGTATGAGCTGCCAAGACGAGCATCGCAGTGGTCGAGCAAATGAGGTGACGACTCCAGAATTGGAGAAGAAAATTCACAAAGCGGTACTGGATGACCGTCGACTGTAAACGCGCGAGCTAGCAGTTATAGTAGGCATTTCAAAAAGTGCTGTACATCGCATATTATCTGAAAATTTGGATATGAGAAGGCTGTGTGCTAGATGAGTGCCGCGTTTGCTCACACTCCGTCAAAAACGGTGTCGTGAAGATGTTTTAATTGAGTGTTTAGCGAAGTTTCACAGCAACAAAGCAGAATTTTTGCGCCGTTTCATAATCATGGATGAAACATGGGTCCATCACTTCACACCCGAAACAAAAGAACAATCAAAACAATGGACTCAAAAGGAAGAACCGGTTCCAAAGAAGGCGAAGACCGTTTCATCTGCAGGCAAGGTTATGCCATCGGTATTTTGGAATGCGCGTTGAATAATTTTCATTGACTATCTTGAAAAAGTAAAAACTATCAACGGTGAGTATTATGTGAACTTATTGCAACGTTCGAGAGACGAAATCAAGCAAAACCAGTTGCATTTGGCTAAGAAGAAAGTGTTGCTTCATCAAGACGATGCACCACCTCACAAATTCGTTATTGCAAAGGCCAAAATTTATGAATTAAAGTTTAAATTGCTACCTCATGCACCTTATTCGCCAGATTTAGCCCCCTCGGACTATTTTCTGTTCCCAAGTTTGAAAAATGGCTGAGTGGTCAAAGATTTTCCAACGATGAAGAAGTGATGTCGGCAGTTGACTATTTTCAGGAGCAAGGGTATCGAATTTATTGAACATATAATGTATAGAGCTGAAAGGAGATTATGATTCTTTCCAAAATTTTTGTGTTTTTTTTTGTTGGGTCGGGTACTTCTGGGACCACTCTCGTATTGTATATATTGAATCATAAATAAATATATTAATAGACGTTGTTTTGTTTTATGGTTTTTGGATGATTTGTAAGCGATTGTAATTTGCATGAATCTGAAATTATTGTTAATTAAATTTCTTCGCATGTATATTGCGAATATTGGCTGTTATTATAAAACGAAATAAATCTTTCGTCAAAAACAATTATGTAAAGTTAACTGAAAGCAACGTAACTTTATTAAAACAATATCGAAACGTTTTAATGGACGCTTTGTAATGACTGCACCTGGGTTTCAACATCGACTATAAATAAAAAAAAAAACATTTTTACGGTCGAAAATTCTCTCCGGATATTTGCAAAAATCGGAATCGTTTGGCAAAAAATGCGTGACAATCATTTTCGGAACAATTTTCCAAATGAAAACAGATCCAGCGGAAATGAATTTATGATTACGCTGGAACAAAGCCATCCCAAATAACAATAGTACATATATCTTGATCTTACATGCGTGCTTTCCCACAAAATGTATGCGAAAAGAATTGATGATTTCCCTGTGGACCAACTCGCCTGTTATCTAGAAAATTATCAACGTTTTTTACGCGAAAAATTGTGAAAAATGTACCTACATATATAATACGCACATATATGGAGAGAATGTATAAATCACTGTTTATATTTCACCAAAAATAAGTCATACTTTTGAAATATTGCAATATTTACGTTATCATGTCCCATCTTGACAGTTACAGCTTCACGTAACAAAATTCATAAGACTAGGAGTCAAGTTTTTTCCTCTTGTCATCGAGACGTGTTTCTCATACTTAATATTCAAGTATTCACAATGGAAATCTGTGTAAACAGAATCCATATTAGTACAAATACTCAAATAAATTAAAAAAAAGGGAAAACAGTTAAATTAATTTATGTCGAAACTTAATATTTTTATTGCATTGTTGTTTATAGATGTTTATAAAGTATAATAATACAAATTAAAGTAATTCTAACGTTAAATAAAGATATCTTAAACATTTCCCTCATCGAAGAAACCCCCTTTTGCGTGAAGAACAGCCCGTACAATTCTAGGCAAGGAACTTTTCAAAGATTCAATTCCGTATACTATTCCATTCTTCTTACAATAGTTCCACAAGTGATTTTTTGAGGTTGGACACACTATTCGGACCCTCCTGTTCAATTCATCTCATAACAATTCAATGGGGTTTAGGTCGGGCCTTTGCGGTGGCCATGTCATTATTCAAAAGGTATTATTGTTTTAAAAGAATGTTAAAAGGAATCATTCTATTATTAATATTATAACACCTTATCTACTACATATGTTGCACGGATTGACCGATCGTCAAGCAGATTTTGCAGATGTAGTAGATAGGGTGTCATTAATAATAGAATGATTCCTTTTAACATTCTTTTAATTGGCAAATAGATGTGATGCATTGCGTCTGTCCATACGCTGTGGTAACTTAGTTATCGACATGCGAGGCAGACGCGCTCTCGCTTTGTCGTTCAATACAGTGGACGAGAGAGGGAGGCATGACGATTATTCATTATTTTTCTGTATCGAAATGATATGATAAAGGCTATTAAGGAATCGTTCATTAATAACACAAAATCTGCCTGACGATCGGTTAATCCGTGAAATATATGTAGTAGATAGGGTGTTTTGATCAATAAGGTTAATATATAACCCCTTTCCACAATTAACTATTTGTAAATTCTGTATACGTATTTCGACAACCAAGTTGTCATCATCAGCAGATAAAATCAAAGTGTCGCACCTGGTAAAACACGGCGAAAAAATTGTACGAAAAATATACTCCGTACGCGATCCGCATCGTTGAAAACCAAGATGTGCACTCGCGTACGGAGTATATTTTTCGTACAATTTTTTCGCCGTGTTTTACCAGGTGCGACACTTTGATTTTATCTGCTGATGATGACAACTTGGTTGTCGAAATACGTATACAGAATTTACAAATAGTTAATTGTGGAAAGGGGTTATATATTAACCTTATTGATCAAGTCAATAAACCACAGGCTCCATCAAATTCAACTAGATAGGGTGTTATTAATAATAGAATGATTCCTTTTAACATTCTTTTAATTGACAAATAGCCGTGATGCATTGCGTCTGTCTATACGCTCTGGTAAGCAGACGCGCTCTCGCTTTGTCGTTCAATACAGTGGACGAGAGAGGGAGGTATGATGATTATTCATTATTATCGTTTTGTTTGTTATTTAAGAAATTTTGACATATTACTGCTGCGTGTTTGGGGTTATTGTCCTGCATAAACACAAAATTTTCTACGATTAAACGTAGCCCAAATGGTACTGCGCTTTCTTGCAACATTCCTAAATAATCATTCTTTCGCAAAATACCCTCGATTCGCTTCAAGTCCCCTGTGTCGGCGTAGAAAAAGCAACCCCAAACAAGCACGGAACTTCTTCCTTGCTTGACTGTTGGTATTGTACAATCCCGCAGCATTCTTTGACAACCCGCTCTTCTTACAAAAACACGCCTTGACTATCCAGGCACTTCAAACTTTGATTCATGAGTCCATAAGACCCTGTTTTTGGCTGTTTACCTGTCGAAGTAAGGATTTTCTTAGAGCAACGCGGCGTGAAGATTTGCAGCTTTTGGTCTCGTTTTCACCGTAGTAACAGAAATTTTTCTTACACGGTCGCGATTCATTTCTGCGGCGATTTCGGGTGCTGTCAGTCTCCTATTTCGTCTACTCAGCAATTTTATACGCTGTCGGCGTGAGATGTTATTCGCTTACGACTCGAACGTTGATGTCGTCGAATGATATCACTAACAGTCGATTTATTAACATGTGATAAAAATACTCGTATTTACAATCTGTAAAGATTACATAACATCTCAAGTAGAAGAGAACAGTTTATAAATTATGCCCTGTCCCCTCGCAGAGTCAGGGTCTTAACCCCATCCAATCACTGTGGGATGAAACTTCGAAAGAGCACCTTCTAACCAAACTAACAGAATGCATACCACGAGCGGTCTGGGAAGTGTTACAAGCCCAAAGAGGCTGTTTCAATGAATAAAGGATATAGCGTAATATTTTAATAGGAACGTTTTTTTTAATTTTTTAAAGTTATTTCTTCTTATCTACTTCTGAGTTTCCGGGTTGGAACCGCGTCACTTGTATAACTGCCGACGTTTCAGATAGCAAGGACCACGACCGCGGAAGTCTACGTACCATATTTTTATTTTTAGTTTTAGCAATAAATTTTTATTTTCTCTTGCATTATTTCCGTTTTAATTTACGTCTGTGATAACTAGCTGTCCTAACTTTTATGGTGGGTAGTGTATTAAGTTGTTCTTCGTATTTTATAAGTTTTTTTTGTATAAGATATATAGATGTTTAGCTTTTATTGTTTTATTTGTAGCCTTTGTCGGAACATAATGCTTGATTCTAACGAAGTTAGAAATTTGTTGCGAGCACTGTAGTGTTTTTTTTCTCTAGTCCAGCGTTTGGTTCTGAAAGGACCTTTTTGATTTGCGATTGCAGAGGCAGACGGTAAACTTTAGTAGTTAGGTTGTCTTAGAGACAATTTGACAAATATATTGTGTTTAGTTTCTTTCTGTTCGCGCTCGAGTTTCACTGTTTTACTTTATTTGTTTTTTGTATATTTTTTTGCATCCGAATTTAACCTTATTTTATGTACGTTTAAGTATAAGTTAAAGCTTGCATATACCATATTTACCTTCAACCTATGTGCTTATATTGTAAATAAATCTGTATATTTTCACTCAGTTCGGGAACAACACATAATTACAAGGTAATTTTGATGGGGCCTGTGGTTGATTAACATAATCACCCAGGGCTGATATATAATCCCTTTCCACACTAATTTTCATGTTCTGTATACGTATTTCGACAACTAAGTTGTCAATGTCAGCAGATAACATTAAACAGTGTCGCACCTGCAAAACTACGGCAAAAATGTCGGCACGAAAAGCAAATTCCGCACATGATCTGCACCGTTGAAGGTGTGTGTTTTAGCTTTCAACGGTGAAAATCGTGTGCGGAATTTGTTTTTCGTACGGGTATTTTTGTCGTAGTTTTCCAGGTGCGACGCTGTTTAATTATCTGCTGATGATGACAACTTAGTTGTCGAAATACATATACAGAACACGAAAATTAACGTGGTAGGGGGTTATATATCAACCTTCAGTGATTTTCCTTCTACGAGCAACTCCAGAAGCATCATATAGAAGGAAAACCTAGCCTCGAACTTTTACCGTGAAGAAGTTGAGGAAATACAAAACTTTAGATTAATAAGTAAAAAACTGTTCATATTCAAACTTGCACTACCATTGTAATAATAAAATGTTAAATTTTTCAATTATATTCTGATAATAAAATGCGTTACTTCAACGGGGAAAACAGGAAAAGGGTCTTATGGACTCATGAATCAGAGTTTGAAGTGTTTGGACAATCAAGCCGTATTTTTGTAAGAAGAGCGGGTTGTCAAAGAATGCTGCGGGGTTGTACAGTACCAACCGATAAATAAAGAACAAGCTCCGTGCTTGTTTGGAGTAGTTTTTTGCTACGCCGGCACAGGGGACGAATCGAGAGTATTTTGCGAAAGAAAGGTTATTTAGAAATATTGCAAGAAAATGCAGTATCATCTAGGCTAGGTTTAATCGGAGAAAATTTTGTGTTTATGCAGGACAATAACCCCAAACACACAGCAGTAATATGTAAAAATTTCTCATTTATTATTTTAATACTATCATACCCAAAAAAAGATAAAGATTGCGAAAAATTAGTACGTGGTGGAAAAAAACTGATTGAAAATTTGGATTCAGCACACCAAAATATATAAGGAACAGGTTGAACTTTGAAAAAAGTTTTTAAAAAGTATTTATTGGCTGGCCTGTGTTATTTATGAAATTTCTTAGATTTTATTAATTTGTTTATAAAAACTTATTTTAAGTCAAAAGCTTAGTGCACACGTACAAAAATTAAGGCGAATCCCAAAATCGGTATAATGAACTTTATACATGTACTTATATATGTATGTCTAGACGATGGCATATACGTAGTGTTGACCATTGATTTTATATCAGCATTTCCTGTTCCAAATGATATTTGCATTATGTAAGAAGTTCAACAGACTGGGTCATTGAACTTATAATTTTTAAAATATAACTTCAACGTTAACTAATGATATAATGAAGTCAATAGTTGAGATTAATTATACATGGCTGTTTTCGTGTGGCTTGTTATTTGTATAAAGAAGAAGTTAGCTGTTTAATGTTGAAGTAGAGAAAAGAAAAGAAACAAGTTAATATTTGAGAGTGATGGTGCACCGACAATGTGCAGTGTATACCGTTCCCTTAGAAACAAGTGTGAAGGACTTACATGTGACGTGTAAGTTCAAGCTTTACATCTATAGCACAAAGTAATCGACGATGTTATCCGGAGGTGAATGCATTAATTTCAAATAGCAAAAAGGTGTTTTTGAAATCTCCAAACGAATTCGAGAAGTCTACACTCGGTGCCCCGGTATTCGTGATCCATCGGTTAATTCTCACACGTTGGGGAACATATTTGAAAGCGGCTTTCTATTATTGAGAGGACTTTTAACAAATAAAATCTGTGGTTCTACGATTCAAATCTAACGAAGCTGCATCAATTAAGGAAAGTTAGAAAAGATTTGAAAATAGATACTTCCATTGAAAGCGATTTAAAACAAATTTACGACAATAATAAAGGTTTATTTGACTCAATAGAAAAATTTGAAAGCACTGTGTTGTCGTTAGTGGAGTCAATATAAACTGCGAATGATGTACACTCACTGTTATGTGCTATATACGTGGATTGTCTTTTAAATTTTGCATATAAAACTGGAATAAAACAGTAGATAGCTTTTAAAGACTTTATTGTTTTTCGTATTCTCCACGAAGATTAATGCACTTTTCCATGCGCTCGATCCAACTCTGGAAGCAGTTCCTTCACTCGTTCATTGGTACAGTTAAAATTGCGTTTTTGAAGACATCGACTGCTCTTTCTGATGACTTATGCAATACGTTCTTGATTCTTGGAAAGTTAAAGAAATCGTTGGGACTTAGGTCTGGACTGTACGGAGGATGGTCAAACAATTCGAGGTTTTGTTGCGTTAAAAATTCAATTGCCTTGCGTACTGTGTACGAACTTGCATTGTCTTGGTGGAGAATTATTCGTTCGGGATTGTTTTTCGTATTTTCCACGAAGATTAATGCACTTTTCCATGCGCTCGATCCAACTCTGGAAGCAGTTCCTTCACTCGTTCATTGGTACAGTTAAAATTGCGTTTTTGAAGACATCGACTGCTCTTTCTGATGACTTATGCAATACGTTCTTGATTCTTGGAAAGTTAAAGAAATCGTGTGGTTGCGTTAAAAATTCAATTGCCTTGCGTACTGTGTACGAACTTGCATAACATTGGTTTTTCGATCGATGGGCTGCGGCAAACAAATACTTGTATAACAATCGGCGGTAACAGTTGTTTGATCTTGTAGAGGAATTGTTGCTACATGACTTGCTTTCGAGAAAAATGTCGTGACCATCTTTTGGAGACACTTCGAGAACGAATTACTTTTGTCGGCTTATCTGGGAACACCCAAATAGACGACTGATGTTTATTTTCTGGCTCGTATGGGTAAATGCAAGGTTCATCACCATTGACAATGTTGTACACTATTTTAGAGCTTCCGCAGTTGAAGCGATCTTAACTTTTTTGACACCAATCCACCCTAGCTGCTTTCTGTTCTTCAGTCAACAGATGCGGTATCCAACGGAAAACTAATCTTTTTACACACAATTCTTTATGGAAAATTTTTTAAATTGAGGTCTTTGAAATCCCAAATAATGCTTCAATCTAGCGATATGTCACATGTCGATCTTCTGAACTTGTGTACAGCATTGACGTTTGCCTGAGGGACTGCCGTTCTTGGCATCGTCGCTAAGATTAATCTGTCCACGTTTGAATTCTCCATATCAATGAGAAATTGTTGACCGATGTGGTGCTCCATTGTCGAAAACGGAAATCAATTCGACGAGGCATTTTTGTTGAGATAATTGTCTTCGAAAATTATGAAAAAATTATTCCGTGAAAATGTTCTTGGTTTAATTCTATTTTTCAACTAACTTGTTAACTTTAACAGTTCATTGTAGCTACAACACTACACGTATCGCACTGAAACTGTGGATTTAGGTTAACTAAAGATGGAGGTTAATTTTTAGTACTGACATTCGATTAGTGGTGCTCTCTATATCCCACTATGCAAAATTTAAAAGACATTCCACATACGTGTGTTGGAGAAAAGTTTGAGAGTGTTAAAAGCAAAGATTTCGACTATACCAGATTAGGACAAATTTGTAATGGTGTATGTATAAATCCGTTATCTATTTCTAAATACTATTTTCATTATGGATGTATTAGATTCGTAAATATCGAGCGGTCGTTTTCTAAATACAAGAATATCTTTACAGCCCGACATACATTGCCCTCGGAGGCAAATGTGTAAACTTACATCATATTGCAGACATTTTGCTAGACTTATCCATTTTGTGCTATGCAACAGGAGCTGTGAATAATGTTTTATTTATAAAACATTATGCAACACGAGCTGTGAATAATGTTTTATTTATAAAACAAAACATAAGTGATGTATGTACATAAATAAGGCATACATCGCTAGATCGTTCATTTGCTCGTACACTCGCTTTGTTACGATTCTGGCCAGCGGGAAAGATATCCCAACCCTATATATACTTAATTAAACAAAACCTTTACAGTTTTAATGAGTGCATAATCTTTTAGCGAGCAACATTAGCACTGATATAGCTTTGGAATTACATTGCATCGTGTTTAATATTAGTTAATAATTTTTAGTTGTATAATCATACTTATGCAATGACACAAAAACGTTTTTAGGACGTGATAGCGCCTTTTCTATCAGTTGGCGTTTACTGAAGTGTTTTTTATCTTATTTTATTTTATTTGTTTTGTTTTTGCTGTTTCTTTTGACAATGTCTATACATTATATAATATTCTGATCGGTAAGAAGTTATTGTTTTTATTATTAAGAACAGACGACGACTGTGTAAGCCTGCGAGTTAGAGCAAACATTGTTTTACTTACCTAAACAAACAACAAGTGGAAAAAATGTAGGAAATACTAAATCTACAAAGAGAAACTTCACTGAACGATCTTGTTTATTGAGAACTTTTCGTAACATCGTAATAAACTCGCGTAATCTCCAAGGAGTATTCGACATAATTTGCTTCGAAACCGCAAGTATTAACCTAACCGAGTATATATGGTATATTTGGTCGGAACAAGCGATAATTTATATCCGAATTATGCTTCTTTAAGCACGTCTGCCTAATATATTTGATATTTGAAATAGTTTGTTTCACCGCATTTAATGCTACCGCACTATTTTCAGCAAATAGTGCAAAGACATTATTATTATTATGCGTTTATATACATGTCTAGGATGTACACATATGAATAAACAGTTTATGCGGTTTAAAGTAATTCAGAAGCATGCACAATTCACATTCATGACATGCTAACAAACCGAACATAAGTGGACGGGTAACTGGCAGGAAAGTTAGTAAATAGCGGTTAATATATGCAGCGTAAACGGGTTTAAGCGAAGACAGTGGGTGGAAGAGTTACTGATGCAATTACAGAAATATTGTTTACATCAAAATTCATTAAAAATTACCAGTGGGGTCTAAAATTATCTGCTGAATAGTCTCAGTAAGGTGATACAAATTATTTACAGGTGATGTAATAGTTCCTTTGTATAAAAGAGTACATAATACTGAAATTTTTGTAAGGAATTGAACAAAAAAGTTGTCAATGGACAAATATACAGTAGGTACCACAAAATCTGCCGAATTCATGAAGAACGTCCTTTATAATAATGATAGAAAACATATTATTTTCCGAACGAAGTTGAATTTGATTAGATATAGCAATGCGGGTAATACGAGGTGTGGCAATTAAATAATGAGGCTTGGACGAAAAATGTTATTTATTACTAATAAATTTATATTTAACTTTTGTCCCCTCTAACATAATCTGCTCCCCTATCTATATACCGCTGTATACTTGTCTTCCCTTATTCAAAACAATGCCGCAGTTCATATCAGTTGTCAGCCCCTTCAACAACTTCGCCGTTTTTGCTTTTACATGTTCAACAGAGTGAAAATGTGTTCCCTTTAATGCATTTTTCACTTTTGGGAACAGGTAGAAGTCATATGGTATGAGATCTGGTGAATACGGAGAATGATTAAGCACAGCAATGCGTTTGTCCGCTAAAAACTGGGATTATATATTTTTAGTAGTAAGCAATAAAGTCATGTCAAATCTGTTAGTGTGCGTAGTTTGTAAAAGTGAAAATTCTTTTTGTTATCGTCATAAGATATGGGTCTAGACAAAATATTTCTTACATTATGTATGCTTTCTGATTAACATTATATACTTTATTTTATTGTGTGTATATAATAATAATAATAATAAGCTTTAATTTGGTACGTAGACTTCCGCGGTCGTGGTCCATGCTATCTGCTTCTGGGTTTCCGGGCTGGAACCGCGTCACTAGTATATCTGCCGACGTATATATATATATACCCATTTGTATGGGACATCTTCAGGGCTGAACTACTGCACTGAAACTTGCAACAAACTGTCGATTTTCTTTTTGAAATCCGGGGATTCGCGGTTACCGAGAAAGTTGTGAACAACGTCTTGAAATGATACCCATGCTGTTGCTTCATTGGGCGTTAAACATTTTTTAAAGTTTTCTTTCCATAAATTCAAATCACGAACCAAATCACTGAGATCACTTTGCGAAACTAAATGTTTTTCCTCCATGTTAAAATTGCTTCCACTGTTCGTCGGTGATGAACTACAAGTTTCCATGGAATTTACACTCGTACCTGGACAAATTGGCAAAGGATCATTGCTCGCACGGGGAACTGGCTTAGACACTGATTATACTTCACGATATTTATATTTTGCTAGTTTTTTTTGCATTTAGAACATAACAAAAACACTTTGAATCAACTTTACAATTCTATCTTTGCATTTTCACACATTTGAATTTTAAAAAAACTTTAAAAATACAAATTAAATAATGTTTCTAGCGACGCCAACAGCTGACTGTCGCGCAGTGCCGCTAACAAGCGCGAACTCACAAACTAGAACCAATTTTGAAAAACGAAACCCGGATTTAAATTCAGCGCCTCAAATAACGTCAAGATTTGTTCTCATCTGCTCTGATCCAAAAGTTGACCGGAATTTGTAAACTTGTGCTATTAATTAAATAGCGTCAAAATAAATAAAAAAATAATAGAAATAATCATTGATAAACCTTTTAATGTTTATGTATACTATACAAATATAACATTAAATTAAATTTTATTATTTTTTAAATACAAAATATGTGTTCTTCATGATCGATTATCTTCGTCTTAAATATTTAATCCGTGTTTTTACTTCCTTCTATGTACCTAATTTGTCCTTTTCTTTGCTGATTTGCTTCTATTTACTAATTTTTATATCCCATTATCTTCTTGCACATTTTTACTTATAGATGGCACTATTCTTACAGTTTTAAATCAATTTTTAAATTCAGCGCCTAATAAAGCGGAGTTGTAATTTTTCGTATTTTCTTAGTTCATAACGTTACCCCTTTACGAGTTTCTAGTTTATTTTCATTAATATTATTTATAAATATCAACACTTTTAATATATATATATATATTAATATACAGGATGTTTCAAAAAGGATATACGTATTTCCAATGCATATATTTATTAAACTTTAAGACATAGAATATGAAACTTTACACACATATTTATTTACGAACCTCTTAAGTTCAGATTGCTGACCATTAACCGTGTTTCCATCGAAGAAGAATGGGCCGTAAACAGATGATCGGGATATCGCACAAAACACATTGTTTTTTGGCGAATCTCGTACATGTTCAATGGCTGCATGTAGATCTGTAGATCCCAAATTTGAACATTGTGTTTGTTTACCAGACTACTAACATGGAAAGTCGCTTCACTGCACGTTTCCGTTTGTCATCAGGACGCAGAGCTTGTAACAACTGTAACTTATACGGCTTCATAATTAGCCGACATCTCAAAACACGCCAAATTGTTGTTGTAGGCAGTTGTAACTCCCAACTGGCACGACGAGTTGATTTTGAAGGATTACGTTGGAAAGCAGTTTGAATTCGTGCAAAATTTTCTTCAGAAGCACGAGGGTGGCCAGGATTCTTTCCTTTACATACACATCCTGTATCTATTTACAAACTGTCGATACCATCTATGAATGTTCCACCCATTCGGAGGATCAATTTGGTAGCTCAACCTGAAACGTCTTTGCACTGTAATTACGGAATTGCACTTCGCAAACTCGAGAACACAAAATGATTTCTGCTGCGGAGTAGCCATTTTAAACATATGACGGTTACCAAGAAAAACAGAAGACAACTGATATCTAGCGGCTATTAAATAAACTAGACTATGTGTTCGTTTCTCCCATAGCCGAGCATTCACACTGCGAAGGTTTTGCTGTGTATTTGGTGGGACCAGGATATATATTATATATATATATATATATATATATACAAACCGAAATGAAACCATCACTGGGGATATATAGTTTATATAGAACTCAATTGATGAGGCGCAGCGATCGTTAGTTTGGACAAAATAATACTTTGTAATACGTATATTCTTTTTGAAACACGCTGTATATTAAACGAAACTAGTCGCAGTAAATAAATAATAGTGCGAAATTTAGACAAAATGTTTTATTTATTCCTTAGTTTAAGTATTTTTTCTACTTTCGTTATAATTTCTTCTAGATTTTATATAGATACAATTCATTTTGTAACTACACGCATAAATACTACTGCTCGTCGAAAGCTGATTAAATAGGAGGGTTGATCAAAACGTTCTTGGAATGATAACAAAAAAAACTTCACGGTTCCAAACAGCGCTTATTTTTCAACATAAACTCAAGTTCGCTACAAGAAAGATTGAAATCTGGCGATGCCAAATTTGGTGAATAAGATCGGTGTGGTAACAAATTGAAACCTAATTCGTTAGTTTCTGCCATAGCAAAAACGCTTTTGTGTGAATGTGCATTGTCTTGGTGGAAAATTATTTCTTTTCTTGGCTAAACGAGAACGCTGTTCGTTACTATATGTCTGTAATAGTTTAATCTTTTGAAACGTAAACAGCAGAAAGAATATTTCTTCATCTCAAAAAATGGAAACTATTACATTTTCTGAGGATAACACAGACATTACCATATAATTATTTTTTTGGCAATAATTTGCCTCAGAGACTCGCCTGTGATGGTTTGGTCTTTTGGAAGGTAATCAACAAAAAAACTTCGCAAACTCGAGAACACAAAACAATTTCTGCTGCGGAGTAGCCATTTTAAACATATGACGGTTACCAAGAAAAACAGAAGACAAATGACATCTAGCGGCTATTAAATAAACTAGACTATGTATTTGTTTCTCCAATAGCTGATTAACGAGACTCAGTGATTGGACAAAATAATACTTTGTAATACGTATATTCTTTTTGAAACACGCTATATATATATGTATTACATACATTTGTGTATCCATTTATGAGTTTATTTACATATATCAACTAACTGTATTACTATACCTGCTGTGAGTTATTTTATTGTCCCAAATTCTAAATTAAAATTAATTTTGAAACATATCCAATACTTTTAAACATGTACCTAAATTTATACATATATTTTAACCATTATGACCTTTCAAGTAGTTATATATATATATATATATATATATATATATATATATATATATAATCTGCTAAGAAAAGCGAACTGACGCACGAAACAGGACAAAATACGTCATATACGATGAAAATGTGATTAACTGCGTCATAAAACTCAGCAATATCCTGTTTAAATATTTAGAGACTTGATAAGCACTTAGCTAAAGGTACTTTTAGAAAGGACTGTTTTCTTACAGTAAATCGAAACTGCATGTATATATTTTATAGAAAGTACGAGGTCAGGTCAGTAATTTGTAAGTATAGACAAGAAAATAGAATATTTTTGGTAAAAAATATTTTATTTTTCAACGTATTCGTCTTGCAAATTATTAAATTTACTTTACTGACATTTAAGCCTTTTCATTCCTTCAAAAAAAGTAGGTTGTATCGAAGAATTTGGAATATGTGTTAGTTTCAGTGATTATATTCTTATTTATTTTCTTTCTAGTTTTTAATCATGTTGTTGACTTTCGTTTTTATTTTTCGGGTTGCATCGAGTCCTATTTTTTTGTATGTGCCTTTATCTGATATAGGGAATTAACTTTGTTTATGTATTCATCAGATAGATATCTAAATTTCTTATCAAATGTTTCCATTAAATACAAAATAAATACAATGCATAACTTAGTAGACGGGTGTTATGATTTCTCAGATAAGAACAACATTAGAAAAGACATAAACAAAATTGAAACAATACTTTCAAAAAATAACTACACTCAGAAGTTCATGGAAAAACATCAATAAAAGCTATTCGCACTCGACAACAGAGGAAACGAAGTAGAGATTACAAAGGGTACTAGGAAAGTTTTGCAATATGACGTAACAATGAATCGTAGGATTCAACATGCAGTAACTGCTTGTTGCTGCATGTTGAGACATGTTCATACGTGCATAGTAGTCGCTGCGCCATGTCAATGGGAGTTATTCATTAGCAGTGAGAGTATAAAGTGCTTACGATGGCATCGTGGCCACGAAATGATATAAGAGCAGTTTTAAACATAGACCAGTGCTTCGAAAAAATGTCTCTTGCACTAGATGATGTTTATCCACATCGCTCAATGATATTCAGGTGGTATAGAGAATTCCAAAGAGGAAATTTAACTGTGGAGGATGCTGAGAGGTCGGGAGGGTCATGAGCGTCAGTTACGGAGGAAAAGGTTACTACTGTGAGGAAAATGCTTGGTGAGGACAGGCGAGTGACCTACTAACAGATAGAGGGTACGTCAGGCCTAAATGCACCAGCAATTTGTTCGATTCTGCATTTGCACGTGAAGAAACTTCGTTCTCTCTGGGTGCCACATCGACTGACTGAAGAGCAGATTTCACGACGTGCGACTTGGTGCCGGGAGATGCTAAAAAAGTTTAATAAGGGACAATCTCGGTATGTGAACAACATCGTGACAGGTGACGAGACTTGGCTGTACTATTACGATGTGCCGATCAAAGCTCGACACAAAGTTTGGGTCGTTGATAATAAGAACGCACTCGTAGTTGTCAGAAAATCCCGATCTGTAAAGAAGAAAATGATAGCTGTATTTTTCAAATCGAGTGGAATTGTGAAACGCGTTGTTTTGGACACACAGAAGACTGTCACAGCTAAGTAGTTTACTGAACAATGCCTGCCTAAAGTCAGTGGATCTATGAAGAACCTGCGGCCAAAATCAAAAATGGACACCTAGTTCCTCCATCACGATAATGCTCCAGCTCACCGCGCCAAAGTCTGCACAGAATATTTGACCACGACAGGTGGTTGGTTGAAAACACCAAAGGCATCCGGGTACCTAGGTGCGCATGTAAGGGTTAAAAAAGATTGTTGTGATTGTAAATGTTACAATATTAAACGGATATAAATAAATGTAAGTAATCGCAATATTTATATGCATATAAAGAAACTATTATTCACAAATAAAAATATGTAACTATAAAAAGTATTGCGGGTTAAAAAAATAAATAACTTGAAAAAGAGGGACCCTCTCCTCCGAAGCATCGTCACAAAAAAATAAGTACTTTTTTTACCCCAATTAATCGAAATAATCAATATAAAAGAATAAAGTCAACAGTTAGAACAAAACAAAAAAGAACTTGTCATTAATTACTTACATTTTTTATTTGCATAAAAACAGCGTTTGTTACCAATACTTTTATATATATTTCTGAAGAATTCTCTTCTTTATTCGAAGTAATGACTGCTATCTATTACTAATTTTTTCATTATATTATATAATAATTAATTTTTGTATAAAAATGTGGGTATCGTAATAAAGTTTCTAAACAAAATATCGCTCAATTTTTTATAATTTGCCGAGGAAAAAATTAAAAAGTTTTATCCGAAGCCACTCGTTCGAATGGATTTGCAATTTGGAAATTAACTTTTTCATTTGCCCGGATTAATTTCCATTATGTTGACACGTCGAAATAAAAAGCTGCATTCAATTATTTCGAATTGTCCATCAGAGCGTGCCTGAAAATGACGACACAGCACCGTTTCTGAAAACGGTACGATATACGAATATTTACCGATTTGGGAGCGATATCGTTTGTGTGATATCAGTATTTCAATAATCTCGTTGCAGTACGAGCATCAATTAGCTGAATGTGTGCTGCACTATACATATCTATATATAAATAAATGTATGTATATGCATGTACATATGTAAACGGTACGTATGTGCGTTTACTACAAACGAGATAGGAACCTGATGTCGTCCTATTTAGGTGGAATAATTAATTGATGGGATTATAGAGACTTCGTACGTATGTTGATACGTGCGTGTGACGGGATAATTTACGAAATTGTTTCCAGCTCAATTCTAATGCATATTACGTATGTAATAGAGCGGTATATGGATACCGTAGCTTTGTTACGAAGATTTCTTTTTAGTCAAATATGAGTTATTCAAAGGTAAATAAAGCCCCTTACCACATCAACGTTTATTTTGTGTATACGTATTTTGGCAATTAAGTTACCAACATCAGCAGATTATTATTATTAGCAATCACAGAATCATACATGTACATTGTTACCAGGTGTATCGGAAAGTCATTACTGCTTTTTCGTAAAAAATACATAATTTTCAAGAAAATAGAAAAATTTATTTATTGAAAGTATTGGTCATTTGATTCTATACATATTGCCCATCCTTCAGGCCATTTATGGACGCTATCCCAAAAAAACTCTTTGTTTCTTGAACATCATTCATCGAGCCATTTTCTAATTTCTTCGAAATTGGCGAAGTGCTATTCTGCAAGAGCGTGTCCTATTGATGCGCAAAGGTGATAGTCGAACGGGACAAGGTCTGGAGAGTACGGCGAGTGCGATATTATGTCCCACCCGAGTGCTTTCAATGCTTCCTTGACCGGTTTTGCTGTATGAGACGGTGCGTACTGTAAAATCATTTTAGCGTGTCTTCATGCCAACTCTGGACGTTCTTCTATCAATGCATGGTTCAAATTGGTAATTTGTCGTCGGTAGCAATCAGTATTAACTGTTTCACCAGGATTCAACAGTTAATAATATACCACGCCACTCTACTACAACCAAACACAGGGAAATGTCTTAAGGTTTTAAAAATAAATCAATTTTTTATCACCCGACACTATTTGATGCAGAAATGACTTCCGATCATATCTTTGAAGCAGCATTTCACACGATTTTTCGATTTTTCATTTGCCCGTCATTCAATTGATGTGCTACCCATTTTCCCATTTTTAAATTTTTCCCATTGCTTGCAATCGGTCGCTAATCGTTTCTTGAGCCACATTCAACTCTTCTGCCTATTGTTTTTGAGTTTGAGTTGGGTCTTCATTTAATAACTCCTGCACTTTCACATCTTGCACATCGAAATCACCACTTTCGAATTATCGAAACCACTCCTACATGTTTCTATGATAGAAGCATGCTCACGTGCTTTTTTTTGATTAAATAGGAAAAGTAATAGGTGCTGCAAATGCACTTTTTCAAGCACGAAACTCGACATTTTCAAAAAGATATAAATCTATGACAGTGTTATTTTTTTAGTTTTTTTTTCTTTATCTTTATTCTACTGATTTTTCAGTCTACCCTTATCCATTACGCTTCATAATTACCTTTATTATTACTGTTTTACGTAAGCATTAACTTCTTAAGTATGCAAAAAAACCAGAATATGTAATGAATGGAATCCGAAAAGTAATTTACTTCTCTTCGAACCGATTAATTTTTAATTTTAATTTTGTGTTAAGCACAAAACCTATTTTATCATTTCCTTTTCTATCTTAAAGATAAATGCTTATATGTATGAGGGTACAATAATACCTAATTAATATTGGACATGATCTCTTGCATAAACAAAGTATTGTGATATCATGGCAACGAATATTAACTTACCACAATTTTCATTGTGAGATTTCACGTTTAAAAGTCGAAGTGTAGTAATGATGAACCCAAGTTTCAAATGTAGTGATGAGTTGGGTCATAAAATCTACTTAGTTTTGGCGAAAAGTCTTTAAACACACAAAGTTTGTATACGCACAAATTTTTGGTCGAATGAGTAGTTGTGACACCCACCTCGGGAACAGCTTCTTCATAATTAATTCTTCATTTAAAATGTATGTTGTGTGTTCTTTAGAGATGTTTACGGCTCTTCTACCGCAGGCGTATTCAAACGATGATTTTTTCAACACTATCCTTCTCGTCGAAATCTCCGAAACACTTTGAATTAAAGTCATCATAACGAAACTAAAAAATATAGCCATCTTAAAGTTGACAGTTGATGTTAGATAGTCTGACACTGCGCCATCTATCCGTAATTTCACGTACTTTTAAGCGAATCCTCGTATATTACATTTATTAATGAAACCGAACAGAATTGATTAACAAAATTTGTATAACTACCTGTTATAGTTTCTCTTATTACGTAAATTATGCGTTTCCAAACGACGAAGTTTACAAATTGACAAGAAATATCCAAACAATTTAAAATTTATACTTATTTATACAAATACTCTATGTTATCAGCATCAATAACATTTTCCTTGAACAAACATTTCAAAATAATCGATGTAGGTGTAATAATAGTGTTTCCAATAACCTGAGCATGGAAGGATAACTATTGTTTATGTTATAGCGTTTCATTTCCGGAAGGTTGTCGAACTCTAACGCGTAAACTAAAGCTACCCCCTCTCAACGTTTTGTGTGAGGAATGATAACTGTTGAAATTAGAGCCCGTATTATATACAAGAACGTTTCCGTGGTTGAAGGACTATTGAAAGACATATAATTTGATTCTGTTGAATGTCCTTAAATCATGATCGTCACTTTAAATTTGAAACAGATGGGAGATAGACTTTTGTAGTAGTTCCAAATAATCTAAATCTAAGACACAAATTAACTTACAATCATAGGAAATCGTGCGTATAATGTAATGTACTAATGAATAGATACTTACTTTGTTCCTCTACATATACATACATATGTTTATATATTAAGGTTATTTATTTATTTTTATTCATTCTCAAAATCTTGAATTGTGCATCACTTTGATGAGATACGGATCAAGAAAAAACATTAAAAAATCAAATAATCTACAAGTTATCACAAATCGAATTTAGAATATTCAAAATTAAATTTTATGTTTCATTTTTATCTTCAAACCTTATAACAATACATTGACTTTCTTCAATATTGTCTTTATGACCATTAACAGTATTTTATATTAAAAATATTAAGTTATTATTCGAACAAAAATTAATTACTCTGAATATTTTTGTGTTTGCTAATATATTAATTTTTATTATTGAACTTGTTTAAATAAAATATTCCGAATTTGAAATAAGCTGTATATCATAAATCAAAATTAAAAAAATTTTTCTTTCATTTAACAATTCGCATAATCTTTATTATTTACTTTTTAACTTTAATTTCAATATTCTAACTTAAAATTAAATTATTGATATTATTAATAATAATTATTAAATATTTTATTAAAATTAAATTTTTAATAAAATATTTTGTACAGGAGACATTCATAAAGACTCCATGGGAGCATTTCTCAGACTAGCAATTGAGGACTAGTATGGGGAATTGCTAAGTTTTCATTTTTCTCTGCTTGTTTCTGTACTTACATATATATATATATATATATAAGTGTTAGTTTCTATATCGAAAGTTGCCTTAATGTGCCGGGTCCCACGGAAAAGATTATAAAGGTGTTTAAAGATTTTAAACATTTAAAGATTGTCAAATATAATATCACCAATTTGCATAGAATATAGGGGGAATTATATATATTACGAGGGTAGTTTGACAAGTAGTGAGAATGGAAAAGAATTTTTCAATATATTTTCCTAAAAGAGCAATACATTTATTCCATATATATATGCGATTCCGGTATTGCAAAATACTCATTTACGAAGATGATAAGCTCGTCGTTAGACGAAAATTTCTTTCCACTTAGTGCCGTTTTCAATTTTGGAAAAAGGTGGCAGTCGGAACTGGCTAGATCCGGCGAATAAGGCGCATGCTGTACTTATTGGAAACGCAACTCGTGGATTTTGGACATCGCAACTGTGCTTGTATGCGAGGGAGCGTTGTCTTGGTGAAACAGAATCTTTTTCTATGCCATTCCTGGCCCTTTTTGGCACGAATCTCAACATTTAATTTTTGTAGAAGTTCTGCATAATATTGTCCGTTTATTGTGGCACTTTTCTGAAAGTAATCAATGAGCAAAATGCTCTTTGAATCGCAAAAAATTGATACCATCACCTTGTTTGCCGATAAAGTGGTTTTCGCTTCCTTTGGAGGTGCAGAACTACGTTCTAACCATTGTTTCGACTGTTGTTTAGTTTCGGGTGTACTGTAGTGTATCCAAGTTTCATCGCAAGTAACAAATCGCCTACAAAAATCAACCGGATTCCGCTTATAAATGTCCAAACACTCATTGGAGATGCGCAAACGAGTGAACTTTTGATCTGTCGAAAGCAAGCGCGGTAGCCATCTTGCCAAAAGCTTGGAAAGGCCCAATTCTTTCGTTAAGATGTGGTGTACGCATTCTGTTGAAATGTTTACCATGTCTGCTATCTCTCTCACTTTGAGTGGTCGATCTTGCGTAATAATATTATGGATTTTTATAATCATTTCCTTGAAAGTCACGATTTTGTGTGCTCCAGAGCGCGGCTCATCAACACAGCTTGTCCTGCCACGTTTAAATTCATTTACCCATCTACTTATTGTGGCGGATGATGAAGCAGATTCACCTAATGTTTCCCGTAACTCATCTTTTATTTCGGTAGCTTTCATACCCTTAATTATGAAGTATTTAATCACCGCACGATACTCTGATTTTTCCATTTTAACAAAACGACGTGTTGCTTCTTTTCCAATCAGCTGTCAAAAATAAACTAATCAACCGATTTATCGAAATATCGGAATGTAAACATATAAATAGGCAACCTAAATTACAGTGCATTTGTTTTACCAATTAGAGCGCCACCTATGTGTCATTCTCACTACTTGTCAAACTATCCTCGTACCATAATTTTGTATGCTTTATATGCCAATTATTAAATTAATTTGTCTCATAATAGGTCCCGATATTATTAAAACAAACGTAATAATATATTTATTTCATTAAGGATTTTTCTCTTCGCTGATAATATTCATCGCAAATTTAATCACTATTTATTAAACAATTAAATATATTATTGGATGTATATTTCCTGAAATTTGGAAAAGAAATATTTACTTAATAAAAAAATTGTCTGGTGTACATCAAGCTTAGCGGTTTTTTAAATATTCACAGTATACGCGAAATGTAGTTAAGGTAAACTCCTTTCAGCTCCATGCGTTTTATTGAAGTGTCACTTCAAAGGATTTTGTTTCGTCATAATATTTATTTTTCACCACAGCGCACTCGAAAGTATTCAAACATTTATACATTTATTATATGTATGATTTATTTTAAGCACTATATTTTACAGAATGCCGTCGAACGTATAATACTGCGATTATTATTTGATTAATACCCAAAATTTTATTTAAATTTTTTCTTCGTTGTGTAATACATATTGTAATATATCAAGTTATTATAGAGAAGGAGTTATATACCAGGTCGTTCAATAAGTTTTGTCATTCGATAAGAAAAACACGATTTCATGGTACGAAATACATTTTATTATTCAATATAATCTCCCTGAACTTCAATACACTTGTTCCAGTGATTTTATAATTTATGGGTTCCATGCCTGAAATAAGAATCCGGAAGACTCTCGAAATACGCTCCCACGGCTGCTATTACCTCTTCGATCAATGAAAATTCAACGCAAGAAATTTTTGAGATGTGATCTGGCGAAGAGGGTGGATGTTGCAACAATTCGTACTTTAATTCACTGATTTTTGCGATGGTTTTTCGAACTGTGTGAGAGGGCGCGTCGTCTTGATGAAAAAAATTTGTTTTTTTCTGTAAACTAGGTCTTTTCTCGCGAATTTTTATATCCATCTGGTCCAAAAGCTTACAATAATAATCTAAGTTTATTGTTTTACCAGTTTGGAAGTAACCCCTAAACAAAATCTACTTTGCCTCCCAAAAAAACTGATGCTAACACCTTCTTGGTCGATTTTTGGATCCTAACTCGCTTTGAAGTCGAAGTACCGGGTTCACACTACTTCTTAGCCTTTTGTTTCCATCGAAGATCATGATGGTAGACCCAAGTCTCTTCCATACTGATAGAATGACGCACAAAATCGTTTTTATTCTTTCTAAAACGCTCCAAATGTTGCTGAGAAAGTGGTTTGTTCGATTGTGAACGAATGCGGTACCCATTTTGCACACAGCTTTCCGAAACCCAAAACTTCAACCAAAATATTGCCTGCACTGGTTAATGAGATGCCTAGGACTTCTAATAAATCTCTCTAGATTAATCGACGATATTCCAAAACCATGTTCTGTATTTTTGCTACGATTTTTGGTGTCGATGCAATTTTTTGACGTCCTTTACGTGGATCGTCTTCAAGACTTGTACAACTAAGTTTAAATTCAGCAACCCATCTTTCTACTGTTCTAATTGAAGGTGAAGAGTCCTTATACACTTTTAACAAGCGTTCACGAATTTCATTTGGCGCTACACCTTCCAAAAATAAGAATTTTATCATTGCGCGATATTCAATTTTTTCCATTGTAAAAAAATACTGCGGCACGTCAACTTTGAACACCTGTAAATTATAAGAATGAGAAAATACAAAATGAAGAACTTCGCACGCGTTCATAAGAAAGTAGTACAATTTTTAAAAAAATAAAACGACGAACCTAATGGCGCTATCTCTTATCGGACGACGAAACTTATTGATCAATACGGTATGCTTTTAATATAAAGTGAGTTGTTTTTTCAATAACATGAAAATGATTACGAATATTTTGTATTTGTTTTATTTTTTGTGGTACTAACACACAGGAATTTTGTATCGTGTTATAGTTCACTTTTCATATTGCGTGTGTTTTATTTTACTGTTCCTTTCACTTTCGAAAGCCCTGTATAGCATATGTATTTATTCTGTTAAAAATTCGCAAATATACATATTTTCGTATCTTTATTGTGACATTTCATTCTGATACCTGATTAATCGTATTTTTGCATTAGTTTTATATTCGTATACATTTGTATATTTGTTTGTAAACCCTTCCAATTTAGTTTACTTATTATTTTAAAGCTAAAAAGCAATAAAAATTTTTGCTTATTTTGATTTATAATTGTATTTTTCAAAATTTAAGTTTATGTATTTTTGAAAATAGATAAAATCAGATATTATATAATATGAGTAGGTCGATGATGGCCATGATTATGAGAAACGAGAACATGTATATATGTATGTAGTTGTTTCTAGTTCATTTGTACATTCAAAGACGAGACTGTTTGAATACTAATTTTAAAATCAAAATTTTTGATCTGGTACGTGTACTTCCGCGGTCGTGGTCCATGCTATCTGCTTCTGCGCTTCCGGGCTGAAACCGCGTCACTTGTATAACGAAGTCGGTAGATATACAAGCGTCGGTAGATATACAAGTGACGCAGTTCCAGCCCGGAAGCTTAAAATTCTCGATTTGCTAAATTTTCTAAAACCGAGGTTTTCGCTTTTAGACAAAGTTTAAGTCTAAATTTTTTTGAGGAGTCATTAGGTACGATTTAATATCAATTTTATCAATATATTGTATATTTAAAAATGTTTTAAATGTTTGAGATATTGTGATAAAAGAACGCCTATATTTAATAATGTTTAAATATCTTTGAAGAGCGCATATTTTTCTTTGCGTATAGATTTCGTTCCCTGTTACTTGTTCCGAATATAATAAATATTTTAAAGATTATCCATTTCTTTACGTTAATGTATGTATGTACTTAATCTTTTGCAATTAATGATAATTAATCATAGTTTGTTAGTGTAATCTATCATCTTATTTATCTGCATATATAAGTTCCTTAAATATTTTACAAAACTGTTCACTAAAATTTAATCACTGAAGGTTAATATATGACCCCTTTCCATATTAACTTTCATATTCTATATACGTATTTAGACAACTAAATTGTCATCATCAGCAATGTGGAAAGGGGTCATATATCAATCTTCAGTGATTAAATTAATCAACCACAGGCTCCATCAAAATTACCAGTTCACTAAAAAGAGTCTCAATTTTAAATTAATATTATACCGGATGAGAATATTTATCGTAGATATTATACTTAAAATTTATACGAGGGCAGTTTGACAAGTAGTGAGAATGGAAAAGAAAAACGAATTTTTTAAATACAAAACAATTTTATTTTTCAATATACATATTCTCCTAAAAGAGCAATACATTTATTTCAACGGTGCTCCAATGCCCTTATGCCATCTCTAAAATGCGATTCCGGAAGGCTCGCAAAATACACCTTCACGAAGATGATAAGTTCGTCGTTGGACGAAAATTTCTTTCCACCTTGTGCCATTTTTAATTTTGGAAAAAGGTGGAAGTCGGATGGGGCTAGATCCGGCGAATAAGGCGCATGCGGTACTAATTAGAAATGCAACTGGTGGATTTTGGACATCGCAACTGTGCTGGTATGCGAGGCTTGTTGTCGCAGCTTGTTCTACCACGTTTAAATTCATTTACCCATTTACTTATTGTGGCGGATGATGGAGCAAATTCACGTAATGTTTCCCGTGACTCATCTTTTATTTTGGTAGCTTTCGTACCCTTAATTATGAAGTATTTAAATCACCTCACGATACTCCGCTTTTTCCATTTTAACAAAACGACGTGTTGCTTCTCTTTCAATCAGCTGTCAAAAATAAACTAATCAACCGATTGATCTAAATATCGGAATGTAAACATAAAATATCTAATCTAAATTACAGAGCATTTGTTTTACCAATTAGAGCGCCACCTATGTGTCATTCTCACTACTTGTCAAACTATCCTCGTAGATACTTTTTCATTACGCAAGAGGCTAGTTAATATTTTTTAGAACTTCACATAGTATGTCCTTCTAGACCTTATTTTACTTCATTAATTCAGTATTACTATGGAAGAAAGAACAAAATATTTTTTCACAAATTGACTTTTCAACATTCGAACTAAAGTAACGGCATGACCTTTCATATATTCGGAAAAGGGACATTCCTATGTTCATATATTCAGAAAATCTCACGATTTCTGTGGGGTTTATTTTGTAATTTAGACGGTATCGATCTCTTCACGATGACAAACCTAAGAAATGATTTATTACCATATACTTTTCCAATGTGATTAGTATTTCGTTTCTTTTTAAATAAAAATAGCGTCTTCAAAAGAAACTATTACAGTAAGTAATAGGTGTGTAAATTAAATTGAAAAGCAAATTATTGATTCCCAAACTACACCAGTTTGTGTCACTCTACACATTGTACTCGCCTTTAATCTTGTCTATCCAAGTCTTTAATATCCTGGCGATTAGATTAATTGGTATAAATACAGCTATTTATAGTATAGATCGATTTTCAAGTTTTCATCCAATTTCATGAGTGGAGCGTTTCAAATCACTACATCTGTTGCTATTTAACGAATGCTCCTTCTATAGAATAGACATCCGTTACCTGTCTTATTCCAGTTAAATTTCCCATTACAATAATTCTTCGCCTTTCTTTTGTTTAATAATCGATAGTCTTTTTTAAAAATATTTGATTTTCATTTTATGAGAAGTAATTTTTTTTATTTTAATGAATCTATGAAGTTTATACGTGAGCGTATCGCATTTTTCTTTTTATAAAATAATAAAAAGGAGATTAGGTGTGGCACAATCTGAAATCTAAAGTAATCTAATTTTACTACTTGACTAGTGTTAAATGAACTTTTTAATGACGATTCCAGGTCGTCTTTCAGAAATTTTTCCTCTTAGATTTGTCTGGCAGAGAGGCATAATGTGGTCTATTGACTGTTTTGCCCTTTAAAGTATTTAAATATTATCTGTGAAGGTTACTAAGTGTGGCCCCATGTTTTGGGCGCCATAATGAAATGTTATTAGTGGTATGAATAAATAAAGTGTAAATGAATAGTATACTTTATCTAAATTATATCTACAACATTGACTTTCTTTTATCGGTTTAGGCTCATCGATGACTCCTTGATTGTTGATCTCAAAATGTTGATCTTAAGCGGATGACAACATTTTTTACAAGAAGTAAATTGTTTCTCTCTCTTTATTCAAGTAACATCTTGTGGTTTCAATGAATTTTTTAATTTTGGAAAATAAATAATCTTTAAATTTGAAGTTTTTTAATTAATAAAACTAAATCCTTTAAACCTTTAAAATTGAATATCGTTTGCAAATGGACAGTGTTTTTTTCTGTAGAATGGCAGGTGACGCCGTCCTGCTGAAACTATTATTATTTCGTTCAATTAAGGTCGGAAAAAATGTATTAGCAGGTAACGATAGCATTTGTTACAGTGACATGTTAATATTTTTTTCCAAGTCGAAATCCTGATTACTGTAATGCTTAACTCTGCCCTTTCCAACGATTTTTCCGCGTTCACTAATGCCAGACGTGTTTTAACAAACATACCTCCACAAATGAGTTTAAAGTTTTGAATGATGTTCTGGTCCATCGGTTGACAATATGAATTAGTATTCGGAGGAAGGAGAATTACTCTCACGGTTTCTAATGAAATATTTGGAGGAGAATTTTCATTATGGAGAAATTCCTTTCTCTCTTCATTAAAGCCCTATAACAACGAGGGTGGTCCCATAAATACCCGGTCTGACCTAGAGATGACGGTAGTTGTTCGAAGAATATCACTGTATTAGAAAGTACACAATCTATAAAGCATATATTTCAAGTTGTTTAGTATTTGTTTGGCAGCCATCAATAGTGAACGTTTTCAGTGAATTTGTAAAAAATGGAGAAAATTGGTCATTGTTACGTGATACAATACTTTTATTTGAAAGGCCTCAGCCCAACCGATATAAAAGCTGAACTGGATTTTACTCTGGGTGAGTCTGCTCCTTCGTTTACAACAGTGAAATATTGGGTAGCAGAGTTTAAACGAGGCCGCACGAGCTGCTAAGTCGAGCATCGCAGTGGTCGACTAAATGAGGTGACGACTTCAAAAATGGTGAAGAAAATCCACAAAGCGGTACTGGATGATCGTCGACTGAAAGTACTTTAGCTAGCAAACATAGTAGGCATTTCAAGAAGTGCTGTACATCGCATATTATCTGAAAATTTGGACATGAGAAAGCTGTGTGCAAGACGGCTGCCGCGTTTACTCACACTCGAGCAAAAACAGTGTTGTGAAGATGTTTCAATTTAGTGTTTAGAGATATTTCACAGCAACAAAGTAGAATTTTTGCGCCGTTTCATAACCATGGATGAAACACGTGTCCATTACTTCACATCCCAGACAAAAGAACAATTAAAATAATGGACTCGAAAGGGAAAACCGGCTCCAAAGAAAGCGAAGACCGTTTCATTTGCAGGCAAGGTCATGATATCGGCTTTTTGGGATACACGTGTAATAATTTTCATTGACTATCTTGACAAGGGAGAAACTATCAACGGCGAGTATTATGCGAACTTATTGCAACGTTCGAGTGAAGAAATCAAGCAAAAACAGCCGCATTTGGCTAGGAAGAAAGTGCTGCTTGATCAAGACAATGAACTGGCTCACAAATCCGTTATTGCAATGGCGAAAATTACGGAATTAAAGTTTGAATTGCTACCTCATGCACATTATTCACCAGATTTAGGCCCCTCGGATTATTTTCTGTTTCTATACTTGAAAAAATGGCTCAAACACTGATGTGTTTAGGAGTTTTATTTATCTTCTTTGATTCCTTATCATAGTTAATAAATAACAGAGTTTCACCAAAAACCGTATGCAAATTCAATTAACAGAATCACTTAAAGAGTACTCAGATTATTCTGAATTTTAAACGTTTTAAATTTAAATGTAATATACAATTTTATGTAGATTGGAATTGGTTATAAATTAAATATTACTACTATTGGGTCTGGGAAAAAGTTCGTGGCGTTTTTTCAGTAAAATTCAACTGGTCCCCGCATGGCGCGTGGACGAATTCATTTAAACCAAATATGCTCCATTATTATCGACAATGTTTCGCCATTTTTTTGGTAGATCCATGATCCCATCGGTGAAAAACTTCTGTGGTTTCTGGTCGAAAAACTGAATCAAGTAGTTTTCACAGGCTTCTTTTGAAACCAACTTAATTCCATTGAGAGAGTTCTGCAGAGATCGAAACAGATGATAGTCAGAGGGTGCTATATCCGGACTGTAAGGTGGGTGCATCAAAACTTCCCAACCAAACTCTCTCAATTTTTGACGGGTCATCAAAGAAGTGTGTGGTCGGGCGTTGTCATGATGGAAGACAACACCTTTCCTATTAATCAATTCGGGCCGTTTTCTTTCAATCGCCTGGCGTAATCTCTCTAGTTGTGCACAGTAGAGTTGAGAATCAATCGTCTGACCAGTTGGAAGTAGCTCGTAGTGGACGATTCCCCTCCAGTCCCACCATACACACAGCATCACTTTTTTTGGCGTCAATGTTGGCTTAGCGAACGCTTGTGACGGCTCACCATCCTTTATCCACGATCTTTTACGCTTCCGATTATCGTACGTAATCCATTTTTCATCTCCGGTTATTAAACGTTTCAGAAACGGCTCGATTTCATTCCGTTTCAGCAGCGCATCGCAGATGTTAATTCGGTCCATCATGTTTTTCACGCTCAACTCATGAGGAACCCATACGTCAAGCTTTTTTTTGTAACCAGCTTTGTGTAAATGGTTCAAAACAGTTTTGTGGTCAATGCCTAGCTCCATGCCAATATCGACACTGCTGATATGCTTATCTTGTTGGACTTTTTCAAGAATTTCATCAGATTTTTCAGTGATTGGACGACCGGAGCGTGATTCATCTTTCACATTGAAATTTCCAGAACGAAAGCGAGCGAACCATTTCCGCGCAACAGATTTCGATAAAGTACCTTCACCGTACACAGCACAAATTTCATCACAAGCCTGCGCAGCGTTCTTCCCCTTATCATAATAATATTGCAGAATATAGCGAAATTTCTCATTATTCTTCTCCATTTTCAAGTGCGAATAACTTTCCAACCACTGCACCGATTACAATGTTTCTACGCTCAAACTAACGTTCGGAAAGTCATCTAAAAAACGAGCCGTCGGTGGTGTCGCTGTGACTTGTTGTTCTTTAGTTATCGGCAACCAATGCCATCTATAGGGAAAAACGCCACGAACTTTTTCCCAGACCCAATATTTAAGTATGTGGAAAAAAAGACTTAAAATTTAGGGAAACGTATTTTGCATCAGCCTCGTACTTTTAGTTTAGATTTTAAGTACTTTGGGTTCGCGAGAAAGGTAACGTCAATTAAACAGAAATGTCTATAAAACATACCTGAAACATTTCATTTAAATTTCGCGACGTAAACTTTATGTCAAAGTGTAAAAACCGTAAGATGAAACGACCGAAAGGTAATATAAGATGCAGTAAATGTCTAACGTCTAACAGCTGAGCGGAAAATAAAGAATGTCGTTAGTTTTATATGAACACGCTATGAAATGGGGCATTAAAACATTATAACGACACGACCGAACATTCGTTAATGCTAATATACTGGTTTCATTTCGCTACGAAATTGAAGGTGTTTAATTTTAATTTAAATTAATTTTGCACATCTGCATCAACGTCCGACCGGGAAAACGTTAATTTCTTGCTTCCGTAATTAGTGGAGCGGATAACCGCGGTCAAATAAAGAAACGCCGCAATCCCGTTTTGTCATAGACAGAACCGCAGATCGACCG
The DNA here is from genome assembly GCA_031893035.1 of Dermolepida albohirtum. Lineage (NCBI taxonomy): Eukaryota > Metazoa > Arthropoda > Insecta > Coleoptera > Scarabaeidae > Dermolepida > Dermolepida albohirtum. The sequence goes on along the minus strand of JAVIWB010001852.1, from coordinate 113,361 downwards.
TCCTCATTTCAAAATTATCGGATGTGTACACGAGAGGTCTCCAAGACATTCTATATCTCCATTTCTCTCTGATTCTGCCGTCGTTCCATTGTGTTACTGTAGAATCCACTTACAATAAATTGGCCGGAAGGGTTAAGCGGTTTTAACAAACATTGAACGTATACATAAGGTTAGTTATATGAACGTTATGTATATTTAAATGTGTATTACCTCATTTGTAAACAGGACAAGAATTATAAGCTGTACGTTATATTTGGTGAAACGAAATATTTGCAGGTTCAGTCATAATATTAATGCTGAAGTATGTGAAAGTATAGTCGTCGCAATAAAAAGAGGTTTCAGTAAAAATTAAAAAACCATTGAACTACTGTGCCATAGAATTTAATTTCTTGTAAGTGTGTTTCGACAACTAAATATCCGCCCTCAGCATGAAATATGGGGTTGTCGAAAAAGTCGTGATGAGAGCGGTCAATTTCTGTCAGCGCGACAGGATAGTATTCGTTGTACTAAGTAGAGTTACTGCCACATAAAGATTGACGATGTACACGAAAATATATCTGTCGAGTTCATCTGGGATGGTCTTTACACTAAGTTAAGAAAACATCGGCAATCGGAACATATCTATGATTCAGAATGTAATAGTAGATATAGTAATGCGTGTAGCATAGGAATAATTTTTAAAAGAATTAATATACACAGTTTGTTGCATAGAAAACCAAACTCTTTAAAAATAGTAATTCTTGGTGAAGCCATCTATTAAAAAAAATACGGGTCGGTAAGGCAGGCATCTTTAACCAATGCTATGTCAAAATATTATGATCTTTGCATCATTAGAATCAGAGAAATTGCGCATAAAGTAACAGTGTGTATTTGGCATTGACCGAAAGATGAACTTTGAACAACGAGCAAATATCAAGTTCAGTTTTGAACTCGGTAAATCGTTTACTGAAACGTTTAATTTGATGAAACAAGTGTATGGTGATGCGTGTTTATCACGTACGAGTGAGTGGTATAAGCGATTTAATGACGGTCGTACGGACAAACATCCCGGTGCAAAAAATCTGTGGTTACGGAAAGTAACATCCAACTTGTACGTGAATTTATCAAAAATGAGCCGAAATCCTCATTGTGATACGTGAGAATGGAATTAAATATTTCCAAGGATCCAATTCATCGCATTTTGACACAACATTTGAGACCGAGAAAGATTTGTGCAAGGTTTGTACCACACAAGTTAACTGAATTCAACATTGTACAGACTTGATTAAAGACTCAAAAAAGGACGAAAATTTCAGGTATTTATTATAACTGGCGAAAAGACGTGGTGTTTTCAATATGATCCAGAGACCAAGCGTCGAAGCTCTGAATGGAAGCATCCAACCGAAGAAAGCCGAGAAAAAGTCATCGAAGGACATCTCTAAAGATGAACTTAAAAATACATTCGACATGTTAATTGACCGTGCAAAACGTTGTATTGAAGCCGAAGGAGACTACTTTGCATAAAATAAATTAATTTTACCAAAATAGTAAGCTCTTCTGCTTCTGGGCTTCCGAGCTGAAACCACGTCACTTGTATATCTGTAAGCTGTATAAGCTGTACGTTATATTTGGTGAAACGAAATATTTGCAGGTTCAGTCATAATATTAATGCTGAAGTATGTGAAAGTATAGTCGTCGCAATAAAAAGAGGTTTCAGTAAAAATTAAAAAACCATTGAACTACTGTGCCATAGAATTTAATTTCTTGTAAGTGTGTTTCGACAACTAAATATCCGCCCTCAGCATGAAATATGGGGTTGTCGAAAAAGTCGTGATGAGAGTGGTCAATTTCTGTCAGCGGGACAGGATAGGATTAGTTGTACTAAGTAGAGTTACTGCCACATAAAGATTGACGATGTACACGAAAATATATCTGTCGAGTTCATCTGGGATGGTTTCAGTGCAGTAGTTGAGCCCTGAAGATATCCCATACAAATGGGTACGAAACGTCGACAGATATACAAGTGACGCAGTTCTAGCCCGGAAGCCCAGAAGTAGATAGCATGGACCACGACCGCGGAAGTCTACGTATCAGATTAGTAAGCATTTGTTTTTATTTTAAAAAAGTTCGGTTTTCTCTGCGACAGGCTGTGTATATACTGAATTTAAGAAATTTCAAATGTATATCTAAGAAAATATTATCAAATTGGATTATTATTGTATTTAATAATAAGTGCTTAATATAATTCTTAGCGCGATACATGCCTAATTATATATATTCAATATAGAATTTCACTCTGATATTCACTATTCTTATACGAGGTTCATTTAAAATTTCATTTGAATTTTCAGAAAACACTATATAGATATATATATATATATATATATATATATACGAGGGAGCGTTTTTATATTCGCGGAATGAGCGGGTTATAGAGGGGTGAGTAGGCGCATTGGGGGCGTGGCCAGTGCAGCGACTCATGATTAGTATAAATACGAAGTTTCATTGTTATTAGACAGTTAGTCTTTGAGCTGTCGTCAACCAAGTAACATAATCAGGAGTGAAAAGTGAAATATGGAAAAAATCGAATTTCGTGCCGTTATAAAGTTCCTTACCAGGCAAAGAAAATCAGTCGCGACCATAATGAATGAGATGTCATTGGTTTACGGCGACTCTTGTCCAGGAAAAACCATGGTGTACAAGTGGCATAGTTTATTTAAACAAGGAAGGGAATCCCTTGAAGACGACCCGAGGCCGGGTAGGAGCATTGAGGTGACCACGCCAGCACTTATCCAAAAAGTTGAACAAATTGTACTCGAAGATGCTCGACTAAAGAAGAAACAACTCGCAGAAATGGTTGGAGTATCCGATACAACAATTTTTAAAATCCTACACGATCATCTCGGCATGTCTAAGGTCAGCGCAAGATGGGTGCCGAGAATGGTCACGCCGCCACAAAAACAACAGCATTTTTGGACCTCTGTAATGAAGACAAGGATGATGTATTGAGTGGAATTGTTACTGGAGACGCAACTTGGGTTCATCATTATGAACCTGAGTCCAAACAAGACTCCATGCAGTGGCATAAAAAGGGCACAGCACCTCCCAAGAAATTTAAAGTGTCACAATCAGCTGGGAAACTCATGGCAACGGTATTTTGGGACTCGGAAGGAATATTGTTGATTGATTATAAAGATAAAGATGTTTCTATAACCGGAGAATATTACGCTTCAATATTAGAGCGACTAAAAGAAGCCATTAAAGAGAAAAGACGGAGAAAATTGACAAAAGGTGTTCTGCTTTTGCACGACAACGCGCCCGTCCACAAGAGCCGCGTTGCGTTAGCTGCCCTGCATAAAGTGGGCTTCGAAATTGTGAATCACCCACCCTACAGCCCAGACCTGGCCCCGAGTGATTATTACCTGTTTCCGAAAATGAAAAAAGAGCTGCGGGGTAAAAAATTTACTGCCGATGATGAAGTCAAGGAAGCAGTTTCGGCGTATTTTACAGATAAAGAGAAATCATTTTTTTATGAGGGTATAAATAAATTAATTGAAAGATGTGAAAAATGTATCCGTCTTGCAGGTGAATATATTGAAAAAGAAAAATATTTTGGTTTTTTTATTTCCACCCCTTGTCCCCCATTCCGCGAATATAAAAACGCTCCCTCGTAAGTATGTGTATACATACATACTTCGTATTCTTTATATCTGCGATTTTATAACTATAAAATTGACTTCAGTATGATACTGTAAATTTATGTTGCGATTTTCATAAAATGTATTTAAGAATACATACAAAAGAAATAAAACACATTTCAGCGTAATACATATTTTTTAATTGATACTATTTTTTTTGTTTCAAACTCTACACATCCTTAACAAAATAATCTGTAATTTTATTTTGTTTTCTTTCTTTACACAAAATATCAGTGATTTGGTTATCTAATGCATAGAAATGTGTATAATTACAATCAGTTTTTGATTCTAAAAAACGACGTATAGTGTCACATGCTAATTTCACTTCTTGAGATGATGGCGCGGTTGATGGAGTATCCTTTGAATATGTATTTTCTTTTTTTGAAGGAAATTTGGGAACGACGACTTTTCCATCTGGTAAACCACCCATTTGTTGCTTGAAAATTTACACTACCCAGATTTTGTGCAATCTGTTCGGCTTTTTCCTTCAAAATGGGCCCGCTAAGTGGAACTTTACGCGCTCTTTTTTCCATAAACCAATGATTTAAAGCATTTTCTACGTCAGCATTCTTCTCGTTGCGTCTTCGTTTTTGAGTAGATTTAAAATTATCACGCCAATCACTTAAAATACTGTCTTTTCTTTTTAATAATTTACTCACTTGTGCTTGAGACACACCAAATTTTTTGGCAACATCCGACTGACTGCAAGTTGTTTCTTCTAAAAACTCTAGCAATTTTACTTTTTCCTTCAGAGCAAGGTATTTTCTTATCAAGTTTGTTGAAGAAGCCATTTTTCACTCACTTTCGATTGCAATGTCAAATTACAAACTGACCAGAAATATAGAAATTTCCTGCTTTTAAAACCTCCGAAAAATTTTTATTGTATGTATGTAATTCGCACAGAATTAACCAGTATCTAAATACTGTTTAAAATGACTTAGGTACAAGATTTTATATTTGTTGCTATACGTAATTATCCGAAGATTATCTGTAATTATGTACATAATAGCTTTCTAAAAGTAAAGTAAACATTCATAGTAACTTTTGGTTTACAGCCACCTTTAGTTAAGGAGGTAGAGAAATTTATTCTTTTATGAAGACAAAATCGCATTAATCTTCTTAGAAAAGCCATTCCTTTAGCCAATATATTCTATTAAAAGATATTCTTATAACCGAATAATTTTGTTAATACTTAAAGGGAAATGGTTTTGTTCTTGATATTTTAATTCCTATGACCGATATATTCTATTAAGAGGGTTTCCAATAAACGGATTTCACTGTAATCTTATTTCCTAGGACTTTAACATATAATTTTAAAATGGGTATTTAAAAAAACATTTCTGTATTATATAATCCCTACAAAATTTGTTTTATAATTTTTAAAATTTTGAATTATGTCATTCTTTCTGATTTATTGCTATTTTTTGCAATTCAATTGGCCGATTTAAGAATATTACTAATAAGTGTAGAAAGCTGAATGAGGCGGATGATAGCCCAGACGATTCCCATTCCCGTTTTTGTTTTGTACGTTTCAAAGTAACTTCGCATTTGTATATGTTAATTAAGGTCACGTCACGCAAGTATACTAGAGATGGATAAAAGCCATCGTGGACCGAGTAATGGAGCCTAGAAATAATTTTCTTATACTAAACTCTTTCTCGTTTCAGTTTTAGTATTATTTTTTATATGAAAAGTTTGAATTAGTATATTTACTGATTTCAACTGTATGAAAATTAAAATTATTTAGATAGAATTTAATTAGGTAACTTTGATGGAGCCTGTGCAAAGTAAAATTGTTTACAACATTTATGTGTTTTATTTCAATTACATAGGACTTTCAAACCACATTAATTTCCGTGTTCTGTATACGTATATCGACAACTACGTTGGCATCATCAGCAGTTAAATAAACGTAGGGAAACAAATTCCGCACACGATCTGTATCGTTGAAAGCCAAAATTCACGAGTACGTTTTGGCTTTGGCAGGATCAGTACCGTTGAAAGCCAAAACGCACGAGTGTTGTCGAAATACGTTTACAGAATACGAAAATTAATGTGGAAAGGGGTTATCCATCAATCTTCAATGATTAAGAATTTAATTGGAGAAAATTTATTTTTCGAAAATAATTTTTCCGTTTTGTCTAATTGTATTCATTTTCTAAAATATATTTTATGTTCAAATGAGATATATTTTTACATTTCTTTATGTATGAACAATAATACTGCATAATTCCTTTACACATACAAAAAGTCGTAATGTCATATGGTCCTTTTTGTACGTGTATTTCTAAAATTTTCTTAATTTATTGGATCTTGTTGGTCATCTTCTTTTAGGCTTTCGCGCTGGAAACGTGTCACTGGTGTAACTGCCGACGTTTCGTACCCACTCGCGCTTCCAGCCCGGAAGCCCAGAAGAAGATAATACGGAGCACGACCGCGGAAGTCTAGGTACCAGGTTGTTGGTCATATTTTATATTTGAATTTATGAATTAGATTATAATTTATATGCTTAACGAACATTTATGCTTAGTTTTTAAACAATTTATATTTTTCTAACGTATTGGAACCTCGAATTTTGATTTTCAATAATTATTTCGTTCTGTAATTAAATATTTTATTTAAGTAAATATGTATAAGACTGGATGCTAGGTCTCGTTAAATAAAAGAACTCATTCCCAACCCAAATTTTAGATAAAAGAAAACTTTTTAGATAAAAGCCTCAAACTAATATTATTGTGCTGCGAGATTATATCACTTATTACTTACGAGGGTCAGATCTATATGTAAGTTCGAAATTTTGTAAATGAAACTAATTTTAAGTATAAGAAAGATGTTAATTATTGAAAAGAATGGAAAGGAAAAGGCGAAAAGCTGATGAAATCCCGGAAATCTTTTGTTGGTATAAGATTGTCATTCAGAAGAGGGACAATTATTATAGATTAAAATTTTATGAGACGTTGGCACGCGTATACAATACAAACAATAGGGACAAACTAGTAAACAAGATCGTATATTGTGGCGTAAGTATATAACAAATATCTATAGGCGCGCATATGTTTTGTTTTCGTACATTGACCTGCCTGAGAATGTAACACGATAAAATCAGTAACGTAGTGGGAAAGTAGTTCGAAAATGTGATAACGATTTTTTTATCATATTTTTAAATAGTTCTTTTCCCATACAAATCAGTTATTAAAACTTAAAAAAGATTTTTAACTTTTGACAGCTTTGGCGATGTTACAAATATTTCTAAGAAACTTCTTGCCTAAACAAGCTAACGTGCAAGTAAGGGCCCTTAGCACATTAGCTTCTTGTTTATCTAACTCTTTTCAATATTGTATTTAATTTAATTACTTTTAGTTTAATTTTTAATTACAACGAAGATTTAATTCTTTCACATAGAATAATTTTTACTACCAGTCAAAGATATCGTATAACCAAATCCATATTTGCTTTGATCATAACTACTACTCCTACACCTGGTGCAGTAGGTTTTTATGGGCTGGGTTTGGCATTTTTTATCGCCTCACAGATTGTAAGTCTGCTGTAGAGAGTCGCACAAAGAAAAACACCTCAATATAAAGTTTCTTTAATATAAAAACCTTCGGATATGTTGTAGAATAATTAATCTATTTCGTTTGAAATGTAACGAAGAACTCACTGTTTGTCTGCCATTTTTTCTTAGCAAGTAAACTCAGTTGTTAATGCTAAAGGTGATTAGATTCTTAAAATTAATAATTATAGATAGAAGTGTAAAATGTGACTGCATAATTCCAAGGAAGAAATTACAAAATATATATAATCGAAAGATATAATAATAAAAAATAAAATACTTTTAGAATTGAGGGTCAAACAATCTGACAGTATTAGCACATTAATTACAAGCTAGGGAAATTCCAACATAATGATAAATGGAGTTGCACACTTTGTCTGGAATGCAGGAGTGTGTTGTTGGGAGAGTTGCTGGATGCAAATAGTTCCGAGCCATAGTACTAGTGGATATACGTTTTGCAGATCCATAACTGTTATGCGGTAAATGAAAGTGATCCATTCTCTTCTAAGAGTCTAGCCGGCGACTGCAGTCCTTATCTGCTGTCCTCCTGAAATATCACTTTTGTAGAAGTTAAAAAGATGACAATCCTTTTTTGCAAATCTGCTTATCCATTTGTGAATAAATGTAAACTGTGGGCCAGTCTGGGACATTAGAATTAATCTCACATAGACAGAAGATCCACTTTGATACCAAGGGAACCTGATTTTCGCATGTTTTTACAGTCTCTAAAGTTCTGAAGATTTTTGGTCAATCGATATCCTAGTCTTTTATCAAATTTTAAACTGAATTCTTAAGTAACGCCTTACTACTAAATTTTAGCTTAAACTAGCTAATTACATAACTAATTTTAAATGACACCCTTACATGTCTATATTCGTACATATAGATATATATGTTCGAACGAAGGTAAGTATGAATAATATTATATTCTCGGTCTCTCCGTAATGCTGAGCAGAAGTTCTCGAGAGAATCAGCGTCTCGACGTTTCGATGATATCTCAAGCATCTTCTTCAGGAGTTGTTTCGCAGTATAGTTTCAGGTTGACGCTTCACTACGGAACAACTGAAGAAGGTGATTGAGATGTCATTGAAACGTTGACACGCCGATGTCCAACGCGGAGAGCCCGAGAATCTAATATTGCTCAAATATATATGAGTCTCACGGTCACGGTGACTATCCATTAGAATATTTCAGAGACTACTTCTATTTAAATTTTGACAATTTTTTCAATAGTATTTGTAGGCATGCCTTCCTTAAGGTTGGTACTCATGTAATAGTTCAATTTTGAATTCTACGTAAAATTTTAGGTGGGCTTTTATAAAGTTTCTTTATTCTTGAAATTAACCGTTTCCGAAATATTAAATTTTTTTCAAGAAAAAAAGAAACAGTAACCAGTTTTGGACCATATGTATTTTTTAAATGCATACAGGGTGGTGAAAATGCCAAGTTTAGTTAACTTGAAACCATAATAAGTAGGTTTTTCCAAATAGAACAGCCTGTATATTTTTCCATTTTCTGGTACACAAGTTTATTTTCTTTGGAATGATATTTCAGAAATATTCTGGTAGTCGCCATGAGACACTCTGTATGTATAGAACTTATGATCTTATATTTTGTGTCAGGTCAGAATAGATTTGGTACTCCATTCGTATATTTATTAACCAATTGTTTAAAATTTTGCAAAATTTGTAGAGAACATATTAAAACTAGTATTAATTGTGAAATACATCAAACAAATCTAACATCTGTATCTAAATAAGTTGAGCCATCTTGAGTTAACCCTTACACCTACTAAGGTAGAAAGGGATGACTATATATATATTAAAATTTTGAAAACATATTTATTAGTTTACTTTCTTTGTTTGTTTTCTGCTAATTATAATAATTTTGAATACCGTTTGGTATTTTAGAGCGCTATAATGTATACATTTCTCTCCTTTGTAATTTGAATTCCAGAGAGATTTAGTAATATTAATTTATAATAATTTGTTCATGTGTCCAGAGCTATATTTTTCTATTATTTATAATTCTCTTTCCTTATTATATTATCTGAAATTCTATTACCACTTTCGTAATACTTAATGCAAGGAATGCTTGCACAGAAACCTAGATTAGAATTAATCAGTGTTGGACACTTTAAACTGGAAAATTTCTTCATAATTTTCTAACTTCCGTGTTGTTGTTTTTCATTATAGCTTAAAGTTGTTAAAGTTCCAAATTGATCCTTTTTCGTTTAATTAGAAGTAATATTCTTTTTACTTCTTTAAATAAATGGAGGCTGAGATTTTAACATCCTACAACTTACAAAGTTTTACGGCTATTAAACCTAGGTATTCGTTACTAGCTGAAATTAATTTACGTGTAGCTTTGGTTAACCTTTTTCACTCCCTTTTGGGAATTTAGCCTTGTCTCCTGTAACATCATCTTAACAGAGATTGGAAAGATAACATCATTTCACTCTTGCAAATATGCTTTATGATAGTTTTACCACTTTGAATAAATGTAAACACAATTGCAGAGTGAAGTTAATAAGTATTGAATGATATAAGATACTTACAACGCTAATATCAATAAATGGTAAATTCAAAAAATAATAAATTTGTCTGTTAAATATTCCTATGTGACAGGCAATAATTCTGAACACTCCTCGGACAAAAATCTACTCAAAAATCTACCTAAAAAATTGCGCAAAACAAAAAAAAACAGTTTCATAATTCAAGTAATTTCAAACGCTCCTTTTCATTGAAGGAGTTTATGAACTTTCTTTTGGTTAAACTCTTTTATTTATAAAAAAATATGAAGACAAGAAGATAAAGATACTACTTATCCTTGCATGTATTATTAATATGATGTGCTTGTGCTAGTAATAAAAACTTTACCCCTAAAAAATCGTAAAAGTTCCATAGGCGCTCGTAAAACAACAGCATGTGCAAACATGTAATAAAAAATTATGGAAAAAGTGAGGTACGCATTTTTACGTGCTTTTTTCATGTTTATCGCTTAGGCATTTGCAGGGAACATTGAGTATGTGCACATATATTTTCTGTACATATTTGTTTGTGTACGCTTGAATTCGCGGTTCATTAGTAGAACGTTATAAATATGAAACAGCAAAATAAGCAACTTGATCTTTTAAATATTTTCATACAATAGACTTTATGGTATGTCGTGTACTAATATTTTAATTTAGTAAAATTTATAAATATTTTCTCTTATTTCAAAGTTTTCGGTAATCGGTGATGTATTTTGTGAATAACATATGAGGGTAGCCGTTTATATTTCGGGAACTGGCAATATTGTTAGTGATAAAATACATTAAATGTATTTAGATATTTATTCAAAAATATATTCAAACCAAAGAATGATATTAAATCAACTTTTTTAAAGTTTATTATCATTTTTATGAAACAATTGTTAGATCTTTTGTACAGTGTGTGTTAATTTGGTTTTAATATATGGGTATTTTTTCAGTACATTCTAGACTATATAATTTTTATTATCTGTCTTACGAGGGTGGTCCCAGAAGTATTCGACCCAACAAAGAAAACACAAATATTTTGCAAAGAAATATATTTATTTTTCAACACAATCTCCTCTCAGCTCTATACACTTTTCCCAGCGAAGTTCAATATGTCGATACTCTTTTTATAATAAGAACTGTCTTGCTCCTCAAAATAGTCATTAACTGCCGACATCACTTCTTCATCGTTGGAAAATCTTTGACCACTGAACCATTTTTTCAAGTTTGGGAACAGAAAATACTCCGAGGGGGCTAACTCTGGCGAATAGGGTGTATGAGGTAGCAAATCAAACTTTAATTCATTAATTTTGGCCATTGCAAGAACGGATTTGTAAGCTGGTGCATTGTCTTTATGAAACAACCCTTTCTTCTGAGCCAAATGCGGACGTGTTTGCTTGATTTCTTCACTCAAACGTTGCAATAAGTTCGCATAATACTCGTCGTGGATAGTTTTTCCTTTTCCAAGATAGTTAATGAAAATTATTTCACGCGTATCACAAAATACCGATGCCATGACCTTGCCTGCAGATGAAATGGTCTTCGCCTTCTTTGGAGCCGGTTCTTCCTTTTGAGTTCATTGTTTTGATTGTTCTGTTGTGTCGGGTGTGAAGCGACTGACCTATGTTTCATCCGTGGTTATGAAATGGCGCAAAAATTCTGCTTTGTTGCTGTGAAACTTCGCTCAACACTTAATTGAAACATCAACAGCAAACGCGGCACCCATGTTGCACACAGCTTTCTCATGTCCAAATTTTATGTCTGTTAGCTCGCGCACTTTCAATCAACGATCATCCAGTACCGCTTTTTTGATTTTCTTCACCATTTCTGGAGTCATCACTTCATTTGGTCGGCCTCTGCGATGCTCGTCTTAATAGCACGTACGGCCTTGTTTAAACCCTACTACCCAATTTTTACTGTTGTAAACGAAGGAGTAGACTCACCCAGAGTAGAATCCAGTTCAGCTTCTATCTCGGTTGGGCTGAGGTCTTTCAAATAAAAGTACTGTATCACGTAGTGATGATCAGTTTTCTCCATTTTTACAAATTCACTGAAAATGTTCACTACTGATGGTTGCCAAACAAATACTAAACAACGTAGCGTCTTCAAACTTGAAACATATGTTTTATAGATTGTGTACTTTCTAACAACTACCGCTATCTCTAAATCAGGCCGTGTTTTTATCGGTCCACCCTCGTATGTTGGCAAACATGAAGAGTTATTTAAGTACTATGTTAAAATCGAGTTCTATATAAGAACACTAGGAACGTGCTAGTTATTATAGCAATTTACCGTATCCTTTCAAAGCTGTGTTTAAGAAAGTAATCCTCTTCGAAAGATAATATAAAACATTGTCGTAATGAAAATCTAAAATCCCATTAAATAGTATTATCTGAGAGCAAACAAAACATGAGAACTTTTTCCATTTAAATTTTCTAAAGCTTGCATACAGGTTTCTTTTGTTACGGAGGCATATGATGTTAGAATCTGAAAGAGTATTATCAAACAACTAAGCTTTTCTTCGCGAACGAATTGAATAAAAACTCGTCCCAGTGGGAATCAAATTCAATTCAGGAATTTATTTTATTTTTATTTAATCCGAAACAATTTGACAGTGATATGAAAAGCGGCAGATGTAAAGAAAAAAAGCCCATACCCTGTTTTTTATTTCCATTTTAAGAGCCATCTGTTAGGATAATATACGCTCTCCTTTCTAATATCCATCGGTGGGCATATATACACTCGGTGTATGTACAATGCCCTTCGCCGCATAAAAGAAATTTTTTAAACCTTAAGCATATATTTCTCATGAGCTTTCATCGAGAAATTTTTTAGAAATTTCATCCAATTACGTATTTAAACAAAAAATATTCCTGTTTTTCTGATTTTTTTACTTTACTAATAATAATAATAATAATAATAATAATAAATCGAATATGGTAAACCCACCGAAAATGCCAAAATAACACAAAATAAAACGTTTACAGAACCACCAAATTAAGATGCAAAAAATCCAGCAGACTACAGACCGATCACATACTTATCCACATCCGCATGATAATAGATGGAATCAAAATTAGTAGAGGAATATTTCAAAAAGATTTCCTTACTGTCTTAAGTTTCTGCTTATGTCTTAAAACACTGTTATGTTAAATAATACAATAAACGGATTGGTTTTATAGATCTTCCAGTTTGTCCGATATATGTATGTATATATCTTAAAGCAGTCACTACAAGAAAGCTTATAGACATAGAACAAATTGGAAGTCTTTAAGTTTTATAAATAAATAATAATTATATGTGCCAGCCGTCAGTTACAACTATTAGATCTGTTTCTGTACTACCTGGTGGTCTATTTGATAAGCCAGCCGTCTAGCAAGCTGCAGATACAAATTCGAGTCCTACTCAAGCATAGGAACGTTTAATTAATTTCTGTGATTGTAATCAACGATAGCTTAGGAGAAAATACTAATTGTCAGATATATACGAGGATAGTTTGACAAGTAGTGAGAATGGAAAAGACAAACGAATTTTTTAAATACAAAATAATTTTTATTTTTCAATATATTCTCCTAAAAGAGCAATACATTTATTCCAACGGTGCTCCAATGCCCTTATGCCATCTCCAAAATGCGATTCCGGGAGGCGTGCAAAATACTCATTTACGAAGATGATAAGTTCGTCGTTGGACGAAAATTTCTTTCCACCTTGTGCCATTTTTAATTTTGGAAAAAGGTGGAAGTCGGAAGGGGCTAGATCCGGCAAATAAGGCGCATGCGGTACTAATTGAAAATCCAACTCGTGGATTTTAGACATCGCAACTGTTCTGATATGCGAGGGAGCGTTGTCTTGGTGAAACAGAATCTTTTTCTTTGCTATTCCTGGCCGTTTAGCACGAATCGCAACATTTAATTTTTGTAGAAGTTCTTCTTTGAATCCAAAAAAATTGATGCCATCACCTTGTTTGCCGATACAGTAGTTTTCTCTTTCTTTGGAGGTGCAGAATCACGTTCTAACCATTGTTTCGATTGTTGTTTAGTTTCGGGTGTACTGTAGTGTATCCAAGTTCCATCGCAAGTAACAAATCGCCTACAAAAATCAATCGGATTCCGCTTATAAAGGTCCAAACACTCATTAGAAATGCGCAAACGAGTGAACTTTTGATCAGTCGTAAGCAATCGCGGCACCCATCTTGCCGAAAGCTTGGAAAGGCTCAATTCTTTCGTTAAAATGTGGTGTACGCGTTCTGTTGAAATATTTACCGTGTCTGCTATCTCTCTCACTTTGAGTCGTCGATCTTGAGTAATAATATTATGGATTTTTATAATCATTTCCTTAGAAGTCACTATTTTGGGTGCTCCAGAACGCGCTTCATCAACACATATTGTTGTACCACGTTTAAATTCATTTACCCATCTACTTATTATGGCGGATGATGGAGCAGATTCACCTAATGTTTCCCGTAACTCATCTTTTATTTCGGTAGCTTCCATACCCTTAATTACGAAGTATTTGATCACCGCACGATACTCTGCTTTTTCCATTTTAACAAAACGACGTGTAGCTTCTTTTTCAATCGGATATCAAAAATAAACTAATCAACCGATTTATCTAAATATCGGAATGTAAACATATAAATAAGCAACCTAAATTACAGTGCATTTGTTTTACCAATTAGAGCGCCACCTATGTGTCATTCTTACTACTTGTCAAACTATCCTCGTAAATATTTGAATTAATTGAAATAAATTGATGGTGACGACGAGCAAGACAACAACATTTCCAATAGCATTCATAACCAAATATTAAACTAGAAAACCTTAGATGCTGTTAGAATGTATGCAAAATCCAACCGAAAAGATAAGTAAACGCATACTATATTAATTCCAAAATAATAACTAAAAATTAAACCAGAGGATTATTTAAGAATATTCTCTTAAAGTAAGAAAATGTAGCAATACAGGGTCGTAATAAAATAAATCAAATAAAGCGCAAATTATAAAGCGAAAAGTTTTTGAACTACAACACTGTTATGGGAGTGAAAATTAATCATCTACAGGATTTGTAAACATCGTAACACCGAGATATACGGCGATGTACAACAAAATATGAGCAAAGTAAACAACTATATGGAAAAACAAGCAGCAAACCGCGAAAATGGACTGAAGGGCAAAGTGAACTAGCAACAAGCTCATAAAATAAAGAAGAATATTGCGGAGAACTGTAAATATGTAGTTCATATTTTTAATATTTAACGGCAGCCTGTTATACAGTTGAGCCCCCCGGTAGTCAACATGGGATTGAGTTGTTTTTATCCTGTAATATGGTGTCCTTACATTGTTTTTGTTCTTAGTATTATGTTCGTGGACTAGTTTACCAGAAATGAATTTATTTTTATTTTGATGTACATATTTCACCGCTGTAAGTATATATTCAGATGGTATTGTTAATATTTTTTGGTTAATAAACTCAAGCAGATAGCATGGACCACGACCGCGGAAATCTACGTACCAGATCATTTTTACATGTTTCTAGCTGTTGAATATTGATGGAGCCTGTGGTTGATTAACTTAATCACTAAGGATGATATATTGTATAACTCCTTTCCACATTAACTTTTGCAATTCTTTGCATTTCGACAACTAAGTTGTCATCGTCAGCAGATAATTGCAAAATGTCGCACCTGGTAAACCACGGCGAAAAATACCTGTACGAAAACAAACTCTGTACGCGAACTATACCGTTGAGAACCTAGTTTGTTTTCGTACAGGTATTTTTCGCCGTGGTTTACCAGGTGCGACACTTTGCAATTATCTACTGATGATGACAACTTAGTTGTCGAAATGCGTACACAGAATTACAAAAGTTAATGTGGAAAGGGGTTATATATCAACTTTAGTGATTAAAAAAAATGTTTCTAGCTAATTCGGTACGTAGACTTCCGCGGTCGTGGTCCATGCTATCTTGTTTTCATGCAGTTTAAGCCCCATACAAATGGGTACGCGTCGGCAGATATACTAGTGACGCGGTTCCAGCCCGGAAACCCAGAAGCAGATAGTATGTTTCTAGCTACTTTATATTTGCCATAATTCGCAGTGCTGTTTTCTGAAGAAGAAATATTCTTCTTGCGTCGGCAGATATTCCCCATAAAATAATGCCATAACTTGCAACAGCGTGCAAATTCGAAAAATATATTAGATGGACTGCCTGATGAGTGGAAACATGATAAAAAGGATATTATAAGAAACACCCGGATTTTACTGTTGACGTAATCATAAATAATTTAGCACGTGTACAATGAGTATTATTATATATGCGTATACTAATATGTTGTATAAAATAAGTATATAATTTTTGAATATAAATATATTGGTGCACCCACTCAATTGCGATTTGTTCACAATATTGAATGTAATTCGTTCATAGTAAAAATATGGCCCGACCTTCGTACACATATCATACAAAGTTGGAACTTTAGATTATCAACTTTTGTGTTAAGATAACTTTACATCATTACTATTATATCCGAGTAATTCATGTACATAGTTCCTTTGTAAGTAATTTGCGAATCGTTTCTGAAAGACACCTGTCCATTTGTAAAGCCTACTCGTTAGACTTGACGGGCAACTAAAAGTTCGACAGTAATAAATTAATAGCAAACGATCAGTCCTTGCAGAGCTACAAAATGTCACTTAACTGCACGATAACGCACGCCTACGTAACAAGAAAATCGCAGAAGAAGAAAAGAGTTTTCGTAATCGGCTTTACCACATCCTTCTTGCCGTCCGGACTTACCTCTATCAGGATTTTTATCTCTTTAGGAGTTTATAAAATGCATTGGACGGTAAAATATTTCGTACTATTGGCAAAAAGAATGTATGGATTTTTTTTCATTCGAAAAACTTTATTTGTGTATTTAACGTATGGTCTTTTTGACATATTGAACAATCTTTCGATATAATAAACAACGACACTTGTAAAAATTATAAAGTGTATAGAAGATATAAATAGGTAAATATAGGACAAACATTCATGAAAATTACAAACATTTAGTTCCTATACAAAATCGATTGATTGTGGAGTCGCGTACAGGAATGTTTTTTATGTACCTAGGGAATGCAAATCATAATCCTCACAATATGTGAAACAATCTAATTTTTATAATGATCACAAGAGCTGCCAAGTCATCGGATAGGACAGCCATTTACATCTGCTTAAACAGGGTGTTTGTAGTAATATATCAAATGTTTTAGAATACTTTGCTTCAAAAATATCAAACTAAATAAGTTCAGCTACATATCTACAACATTTGATATGTTTCCAAAAGCGTTTTATTGAGCGATGTTTGTCGCGATGGGAAAATGTTCTTATGCAAAAGAATGATCGTTCCGCATTTAGTAATGAAACATTTTGTATAGTTAAAATAATCCTTGAAGAAGCACTATCATTATCACTACAAATTTTCCTTAATCTAAAAAAGCCTGAATCTTTATGTAAAACATTATTGAATTATTTTATAAGAAGACGATTTTTTATGTCACTGAAAGTGTTCAAGTTTGATTATATATCGTCCAGTATTTGCAGTAACTTTTTTCTATTTATTCATGTATTTTGCGTAAGGATCTTGGTTTCAGAATTCAACTCGTCCAAGAATTGAAAGCGGCCGACCTACGAATCGTCACCGTTTCAGTCTTTGGATTTGTAAAAAACTTGAAGGAGATCCACTGTTTTTGACCAAAATTTTGTTCAGCGATGAAGCTTAATTGCTACATCAATAAGCACAATTACTATATAGTGAAAACCAAAATCCGATTTGGTGTGGTTTATGGGCAAATGGAATTATCGGTCCATATTTTTACAAAAATGAGGACGACCACAACGTAACTGTGAATGGCGCCTGTTATCGCGCCATGATAATGGACTATTTGCTGCCTGAAATTGCAGCCCGTGATCTCGACACCATTTGTTTCCAACGAGACGGTGCCATTTGCCACGCAGCCCGCGAAAGCACGGCTTTAGTGCGAGAACAATTTCGTGAACATTTAATTTCACGTAATGGACCTGTGCATTGGCCGCGTAGATCATGTGATATCACATCTTTATACATTTTTCCTTTAGGGCTACTTAAAGTTCAAGTCTACATGGTTAAGTCAGCTATGATTTGAGTAATTGGAAGCCAACATTATCCGCGTTATTCACTAAATACCACTTGAAATGCTCGAACGCGTCATCGAAAATTGGAACTTCAGAATGGACTATGTTAGGTGCAGTTATGGCCCACATTTGAAGTAAATAATTTTTAAAAAATGAAGTCAAGAATGGTTCTTTTGTATGATAAAAAAGAATACCCGATAAAATTGAAGTTTTTATTTTTTTTAATTTTAGAAAAAATACCTCCAAATGAATCACTCCTTATTATTCGTCAACGTTTAAGTATATTATTTTTATTATTTCAACGATCGTTGTTCTTTATGATACTTAGAAATGTTTATCCCTCCTATTTATTAACATAATATTTGTTTTAATAATCCACTACAGGTATTCAAATTATAATTTGAATATATTAGAATTGCTTTTGGAATATTCCACTATATTATTTCATTTTTATATTTGTTATTAATATTTCAGTTCACTTCTTATATTCACTAAACTATCATTTAAATAACAAGACAAACAGAGATTATTAATTCGACATAAATACGAGGATAGTTTGACAAGTAGTGAGAATGACACATAGGTGGCGCTCTAATTGGTAAAACAAATGCACTGTAATTTAGGTTGGCTATTTATATGTTTACATTCCGATATTTAGATAAATCGGTTGATTAGTTTATTTTTGACAGCTGATTGAAAGAGAAGCAACACGTCGTTTTGTTAAAATGAAAAAAGCAGAGTATCGTCCGGTACTTCGGAATTAAGGCTATGAAAGAGTTACGGGAAACATTACGTGAATCTGCTCCATCATCCGCCACAATAAGTAGATGGGTAAATGAATTTAAACGTGGTAGAACAAGCTGTGTTGATGAAGCGCGCTCTGGAGCACCCAAAATCGTGACTTCTACTAAAGAAATAATTATAAAAATCCATAATATTATACGCAAGATCGACGACTCAAAGTGAGAGAGATAGCAGACATGGTGAACATTTCAACAGAACGCGTACACCACATTTTAAAGAAAGAATTGGGCCTTTCCAAGCTTTCGGCAAGATGGGTGCCGCGATTGCTTACGACTGATCAAAAGTTCACTCGTTTGCGCATTTCCAATGAGTGTTTGGACCTTTATAAGCCAAATCCGGTTGATTTTTGTAGGCGATTTTTTACTCGCGATGAAACTTGGATACACTATAGTACACCCGAAACTAAACAACAGTCGAAACAATGGTTAGAACGTGGTTCTGCACCTCCAAAGAAAGCGAAAACCACTTTATCGGCAAACAAGGTGATGGCATCAATTTTTTTGCGATTCAAAGGGCATTTTGCTCATCAATTACTTTGAGAAAGGTACCACAATAAACGGACAATATTATGCAGAACTTCTACAAAAATTAAATGTTGAGATTTGTGATAAACAGCCAGGAATGGTAAAGAGAAGGATTCTGTTTCACCAAGACAACGTTCCCTCGCATACCAGCACAGTTGCGATGTCCAAAATCCACGAGTAGCATTTCCAATTAGTACCGTATGCGTCTTATTCGCCGGATCTACCCCCTTTCGACTTCCACCTTTTTCCAAAATTGAAAACGGCACTAGGTGGAAAGAAATTTTTGTCTAACGACGAGCTTATCATCTTCGTAAACGAGTATTTTGCAAGCCTACCGAAATCGCATTTTAGAGGTGACATAAGGGCATTGGAGCACCGTTGGAATAAATATATCGCTCTTTTAGGAGAATATATTGCAAAATAAAAATTATTCTGTATTTAAAAAATTCGTTTTTCTTTTCCATTCTCACTACTTGTCAAACTACCTTCGTATTACAAAGTTGAATTTTCGAATTCATTGCAATGCTGTTATTTATATAACAACATTGCAATGAATTCGAAAATTTGCAAAAATCGAAACTACGCGTTGAGAATTTTAATTAGTTGTTTGATTTAAAGTCTTAATTTTCACACACTTAAGTGTAGAAGGCAGGATTAGTTTATTTGTTTTATTAGTTCACTTGACTCAAGAAAGTATTTTAACTAATTATGTTTATTATTTCTTATCTTATATTTAGAACGGGCTGTTTGATTATCTTAACTCTATTTTTTCAGTCTATTTCTATAGCGATTGTTTAATTCTATTACGTCTTATACTTAAAACTTTCTTGATACTCCAAGTGTAGTATCAGTTAGTACAGAAAAAAATAGATACATCCTATGTCAATGTTTGTGGATTGTGATTAAATAATAAAGTAATAGATGTGTTAATTGTATTAAACTAAGTTAATAAACATGTTTAAAAAGATTTTGGATTACATTTATGATATTCAAATTTATTTTTCAAGAATTGTTTACACTTTTGTTTAATTATATTCATTTCTTGTTAATTTTAGCATCACGTCATGGTTATTTATACACACTATGATTAATAATTAATAGAATCTCATCGTAAAAATGTTAATTTGTATGATTTTTATTAGGTACAGTAGGTATCACAAAAAGATTTACGATGTACACGAAAATATATCTGCCGAATTCATGTAGAGAGTCTTTATAATAACTTTATGTAAACAAAACTGGCTGTCGGGGCATGTTTCTTTCATAACAGAGTAAAAAACACACGAAACGAACGAAGTTGCTAGGATTTGTATTCGATTGTATATACTAATGCGCGTTATACATAAATCTGTCTCAGAGAAAACGGAAACTTTTTAAAAATAAAAATAAAAGCTTACTATTTTGGTAAATTCATTTATTTTATTCAAAGTAGTCGCCTTCGGCTTCAATACAACGTTTTACACAGTCGATTAATTTGTCGAATGAATTTTTAAGTTAATTTTTAGAGATGTCCTTCAAGATCGCTGTCGACGCCTTTTTGATGGCTTCGACGTCGGCATAATGTTGTCCTTTCATCGGGAAATGTAGTTTGGAGAATAGATAGAAATCACAGGGGGTCAAATCCGATGAATGCTGTGATAGATTGATGGGGTAAAATGGCATTTGTGGTTAGAAAATCAGTGATAAGTATCGGGGCATGAGATGGTGCGTTATCATGTAACAAATGCCAGCTACTACTTTCACGATATTAAGGGCGTATACGACGAAAGCGCCCTTTATATATTATTATAACACCAAGGTAATATATAGCATTGACTGTTTGACTAGTTGGTACAAACTTTTTCTGCACTATGGCTTTCAAATCATAAAACAAATCAACATTGCCTTCACTTTCTCTAAACGGCTTTTTTCTGTCTTTTTTCGTTTGGGTGCTTCCATTCAGAGCTTTGACGCTTGGTCTATGACTCATATTGAAAACACCATATCTCATAGCCAGCTACAATAGAATACTTGAAGTTTTCGTCCTTCTTTGTCTTTAATTAAGTCTGTACAATGTTGAATTCCGAGCAATTTTTGATCATCGGTTAGCTTGTGAGATGCAAACCTTTCGCAAATCTTTCTCAGTCCAGAATGCTGTGTGAATATGCGATGAATTGAATCTTTGGAAATATTTAATTGCATTCCCGCGTATAGTAATCAGGATTTCGGCTCATTTCTGATAAATTCACGCACAAGTTCGATGTTACTTTCCGTAACCACAGATTTTTTGCGCCAAGATGTTCCTCGTCATTTATGTCCGTACGACTGTCTTTAAATCGTTTATACCACTCATACACACTCGCACGTCATAAACATGCATCGCCATACACTTGTTTCATCAAATTAAATGTAAACGATTTACCGAGTTTAAAACAGAACTTGATATTTGCTCTTGTTCAAAATTGATTGTTCGACCAATGCCAAATACACACTGTTACTTTATGCGCAATTTCTCTGCTTCTAGTGATGCAAATGTCATGCTATTTTGACATAACATTGGTGAAAGATCTACCTTACCGACGAATACTTTTTTAACAGATGGCGCCATTAAAAAATTTCGATTTTCTATGTTATAAAGTTTAAATTCCACTGTTTCTAAAGCACACATTTACTAAAGCACACATCTATAACAAATATTTGTTATTTATTTGTATGTTTTGTTTAAAAAAGATGCCTACCTGCTTCTACAGGTAATTTTCGTAATGATTTATTTGGACTAGCTTTAATTCTATTGCGTATATCTGCCAAAGAATTCCAGTCAAAACAGTAGCTGTATTCTCTCGTATTCGTTTTAATACGCTGCGTTTCCATAAATTGTTCCACAAACCTATTTTTATGCTTGACAAATGTGTCATAAATAATTTCATCCACGGGATACATAGTTGTAAATTGATTTATGCAGGATTGAAGCGAGCATGTCCACTCTTTATCTTTATCTTGCGAAAATGAGCCATTATTATAAATTTATCCGATGAACAGTATCCCGTTAATATCTGTGAAAACAATTAACGCCGGCGTAAAAAGATTGTGTTAAAAGTTTGATGTTTTCTTACTGTAAAACTCAATAAACATCGCTGAAAATGTATTAATAAATGCAAATTATAAATAGTGAATGAAACTAAGAAGAAATTGGTAAAAATAGAAGTAAATAAAAGATATAAAATGATTGCAAAAGTAAATAAACAGCATGGTAAGGGTCGATAACTCTAAATCATCGAATTATCCTAGTTTAGGAACTTTTATGGTATCACTAGTGGACGCTTGAGATTGCTCACATATAGTGCTTCTTTTCATTTCAGGCAGAAGCGTTCTTGGTGAAAGTAAATGTGAACTTTCTGTGCTCCTAGTGTTATGACACTGTGTCAATTTACATTTTTCAAAAAATTCTATATAATTATTTTCGAAAAAGATGGCATATTCTAGCATGAAAACAATTGGTAATCGTCATCGACAGATGAAAGTATGCTTTCTGACGTGACGAAAATAAGATATCTGACGTGGCGATATTGTAGTATCGACTTTTCTGATCACGAAGCAGTTTACTATCATTTGAAAATTGTCAAGCCCAATATTGGACATGCCTTAATCAATTAAGGCTAATATAACCACAATAATTTTTGTATTCTGTATAGATATTTCGACCACTAAGTTGTCATCAGCAGCAGATAATTAATAACAGTGTTGCACCTGGAACTACGGTAAAATCGGCAAAGAGACAAAGTCCGTACTAGAATTACGCCTTCGAAAGCCAAATACGCACACAAATAGACATGCCTATGTAACCTACAAACCTTAATGAGCAATTATTTTATCACGTCTTGCAATCGTTGAATTTGGACACTTTCTATCAAGTGACGTAATAGTAACGAAGTTATTTTCCAAACTGACTCTGATCGCAACTCGGTCTCTGGTAGATCAACACTTTGGCTGACTGATAACATCAGATTGATGATTGATCTGGAAGAAAACGCCAAGATACGATATGCTGGTTCTAAACTTCTCGTGGCTATTATAAATCATTACGTAATCTGACGAATAAATTGATTAAGACTTTGAAGAAAGCTTGCTATCGATATAAATTTCAATCTTGTACGCAAAAAGCTAATTGGAAGGAATTGAAAGCTTTTAATATTCGGAGAAAGACACTCGTTTTTGCCTGAACACTTAAATGATGCTGATACTATTAGTACTTTATTTATTATTTCGTTATTTACCGCTAATATTATAAAAGTTACAGACTTCTGTTCAAATTCGAAACTAAAGGAAAATACAGCAAATTCTTCTTTCGTTATTGTTGGCACTCCTATAGTTGCTAAATACATTGGTGAGCTAATGAGCAATGCTGTTGGATCAGATGTCTCATTACTCATTTTTTAGTATTCTGTGAAAATCACGTAACTGAGTTTTTGTGTCTATTCTTCTATTTTATCTAGAACCCTTCCCTGATTCCTGGAAAAATGCTATTAATACTCCTATCCCTAACTAATATGCAATAGTTTTAGGATTTGTGTGTATAAATGTATAACAAAAACAACAAGGCTCCTATGACGGAACTTTGTAGAATACCATAAGAAATTTTGGCACATTCTGATATAATTTTCCTTCCATGATTATAACTTATCACGTATTGCTTTTCACAGTTAGTAGGATTAATCTGCAACTTATAACTTCTACCTTCCTACGAGGATAGTTTGACAAGTAGTGAGAATGACACATAGGTGGCACTCTAATTGGTAAAACAAATGCACTGTAATTTAGGTTGGCTATTTATATGTTTACATTCCGATATTTAGATAAATCGGTTGATTAGTTTATTTTTGACAGCTGATTGAAAAACAAGCAACACGTCGTTTTGTTAAAATGGAAAAAGCAGAGTATCGTGCGGTGATTAAATACTTCGTAATTATGGGTATGAAAGCTACCGAAATAAAAGATAAGTTACGGGAAACATTAGGTGAATTTGCCCCATCATCCACCACAATAAGTAGATGGGTAAATGAATTTAAACGTGGCAGAACAAGCTATGTTGATGAAGCACGCTCTGGAGCACCCAAAATCGTGACTTCTAAGGAAATGATTATAAAAATCAATAATATTATTAGGCAAGATCGACGACTCAAAGTGAGAGAGATAGCAGACATGGTAAACATTTCAACAGAACGCGTACACCTCATTTTAACGAAAGAATTGGGCCTTTCCAAGTTTTCGGCAAGATGGGTGCCGCGATTGCTTACTACTGATCACAAGTTCACTTGTTTGCCCATTTCCAATGAGTGTTTGGACCTTTATAAGCGGAATCCGGTTGATTTCTGTAGGCGACTTGTTACTTGCGATGAAACTTGGATACACTACAGTACACCCGAAACTAAATAACAGTCGAAACAACGGTTAGAACGTGGTTCTGCACTTCCAAAAAAAGCGAAAACCACTATATCGCCAAACAAGGTGATGCCATCAATTTTGCGGGATTCAAAGGGCATTTCGGTCATTGATTACTTTGAGAAAGGTGCCACAATAAACGGACAATATTATGCAGAACTTCTACGAAAATTAAATATTGAGATTCGTGCTAAACGGGCAGAAATGGCAAAGAAAAGGATTCTGTTTCAACAAGACAACGCTCCCTCGCATACCAGCACAGTTGCGATGTCCAAAATCCACGAGTTGCAATTCCAATTAGTACCGCATGCGCCTTATTCGCCGGATTTAGCCCCTTCCGACTTCCACCTTTTTCCATAATTGAAAACGGCACTAGATGGAAAGAAATTTTCGTCTAACGACGAGCTTATCATCTTCGTAAATGTGTATTTTGCGAGCCTTCCGGAATCGCATTTTAGAGATGACATAAGGGCATTGGAGCACCGTTGGAATAAATGTATTGCTCTTCTACGAGAATATATTGAAAAATAAAAATTATTTTGTATTTAAAATATTCGTTTTTCTTTTCCATTCTCAGTACTCGTCAAACAACCTTCGAAGAATTTTATAATTTACGCTGTCAAATGCTTTGGATAGGTTTAAAAAAATTCTATGGACAGATTCTTTTAAGAAAATTCTTTAGAAGTTATTAATGTTGTAAATAATACCATTAATAACTTCTTCTAGCAATGTGGTCGATCTGTTTTTTTGTAAACCATTTTGTGTGTAGATTAATATATTGTTGGAGCGAATAATTTTTGACAATCCCTTGTAAAATTTTCCTTTATTTTCGAAACAATTGCTATTGGCACTAATTGTCGCTAATTACAGCTAATTTATTGCAGAAAAATGTCGTTACATTGTTTCTGTTGATTTTTGATTAATTAATTGAAAGGAACACACACTTATAAGTTTTTAAAAAGACTAATTACATCTATTGTTCTGTTTCGTTTGTAGTTTTTCCGATGTTACTATTTGACCATTTGATTGACTTAATTCCATTATACTTGTACATTTACATACATACATACATATATGTTTTGATCAACGTGGGAAATCTGTTATGATTTCAAATTTTTATTTGGTAAATACACGTATCAATATTCATAAACAGGTAAGAATATTAAATAGCTGATGTATATACGTGTGTATTGGTGTAATATTATATAGAAATCAATATGTCAATTACGTAATAAGCCTGCGTTAGTAGTTACATAGTACTTTATCTTAGTTACGTCCTTGAATGCCAGCATTAGCAATAGTTTCTTCGCAGACATATATTTATTACACTTATATCTAAACAGAATACTTTTAAGGAGTTACAAGCTCCTTTCGAGAGTGTTTTATATGTGATAAATTAAATTACAGAGATTCTAAAATGCGCAAGATGTGACGTAGAATAAATAGTTTTATATTTAAATTCATTTTTTTAAATCTACTCCATCGAACATTTCTTTTTAAACTTTTGAGATAAATTCATAAATACGAAGGCTATTTAGTAAAAAATGGGATTGAATTTGTATTTTGTTGGTTCAGAACTACCGTTTTATGTATTACGAAATTTCAATTTCAATTTTTTTAAAAAATCGTAAGAATTGATAATTTTAAAGTTATTATACAGTATGAATCAAAAAGTATTTCAATTGAATATACATCTCGAAATATACGTTATATACGAGGGAGCGTTTTTATATTCGCGGAATGGGGGACAAGGGGTGGAAATAAAAAAACCAAATTATTTTTCTTTTTCAATATATTCACCTGCAAGACGGATACATTTTTCACATCTTTCAATTAATTTATTTATACCCTCATAAAAAAATGATTTCTCTTTATCTGAAAAATACGCCGAAACTGCCTCCTTGACTTCATCATCGGCAGTAAATTTTTTACCCCCCAGCTCTTTTTTCATTTTCGGAAACAGGTAATAATCACTCGGGGCCAGGTCTGGGCTGTAGGGTGGGTGATTCACAATTTCGAAGCCCACCTTATGCAGGGCAGCTAACGCAACGCGGCTCTTGTGGACGGGCGCGTTATCGTGCAAAAGCAGAACACCTTTTGTCAATTTTCCCCGTCTTTTCTCTTTAATGGCTTCTTTTAGTCGCTCTAATATTGAAGCGTAATATTCTCCGGTTATAGAAACACCTTTATCTTTATAATCAATCAACAATATTCCTTCCGAGTCCCAAAATACCGTTGCCATGAGTTTCCCAGCTGATTGTGATACTTTAAATTTCTTGGGAGGTGCTGTGCCCTTTTTATGCCACTGCATGGAGTCTTGTTTGGACTCAGGTTCATAATGTTGAACCCAAGTTTCGTCTCCAGTAACAATTCCACTCAATACACCCTCCTTGTCTTCATTACAGAGGTCCAAAAATGCACGCGAACACTCTACACGCTGTTGTTTTTGCGGCGGCGTGAGCATTCTCGGCACCCATCTTGCGCTGACCTTAGACATACCGAGATGATCGTGTAGGATTTTAAAAATTGTTGTATCGGATACTCCAACCATTTCTGCGAGTTGTTTCTTCTTTAGTCGAGCATCTTCGAGTACAATTTGTTCAACTTTTTGGATAAGTGCTGGCGTGGTCACCTCAATGCTCCTGCCCGGCCTCGGGTCGTCTTCAAGGGATTCCCTTTCTTGTTTAAATAAACTATGCCACTTGTACACCATGGTTTTTCCTGGACAAGAGTCGCCGTAAACCAATGACATCTCATTCATTATGGTCGCGACTGATTTTCCTTGCCTGGTAAGGAACTTTATAACGGCACGATATTCGATTTTTTCCATATTTCACTTTTCACTCCTGATTATGTTACTTGGTTGACGATAGCTCAAAGACTAACTGTCTAATAACAATGAAACTTCGTATTTATACTAATCATGAGTCGCTGCACAGGCCCCAATGCGCCTACTCACCCCTCTATAACCCGCTCATTCCGCGAATATAAAAACGCTCCCTCGTATCTAAGAACCAGCTCTCATTCTAAGTCCCAATTAGAGCTGTTCTTAAGCCTTTTTACCAACTTCAGTTTATGTGTGTCATGGTGTTTATCCACCCCACCATAGAGTTGTCCCGTCATATAACATGTCGTGGTCAAACCGCCGAACTGATATTACCCGCGATGGCAATCGATGTTCTATTAGTTATTTGACTGGATATTCGAAATCCCTTATTCTTTCTGAAGTACCTGCGACCAATATATTCAGATTTTTTCTAGAGGGCGAAAGTCAAACCGATCTAACTTCGAAAATGTTAAACACTACGGCGACCATCTTATGGCACCACCCTACATGTTAAATTAAATTGAACGTTGCGGCAATGTTTGAGAACACGAGCGTTTTCTTCCTATCTAGGGTCCCCTAGCCACATACAAGAGATAATATGCTTAAAGGCTGACAGGGCAGATTGAAAACCAAACTATTTGACGGGGAAAATGTTCAGCTCGTTCTTATCGTCAGGCAGTTTCTCCAAGACGTCCGATTTTGCTATTTTGGAAAGATACGAAAGAAGACACATCGGTCGATAATTTGGAAGAATCGTGGATGTCTTGCCGGCTTGGGGATGTTAGCATTTCTCAGATGATAGAAAAGCAAGTCAGTTGAAGTGAAGCCGATGTTTCATAGTGATGGTGAAACGTCGGCAGTACTGAGGACGCGGTACCATTACTGATCGTTGGCAGATTAAAATTATCAACGTGTATTTTCTCATATTTACGCGTTCCCAATATTGTGCTATTTGGTGCATTAAAGACATTAATAATAGTCTTAATTATAAAATTCTTTTGTAATTTTTAAACTTGTGTTTCTGTTAAAAAATATACGCGCGCAATAATATGTTAACTTTGAACATTAATTTTGCCTACTTATTGCCAGTGACTGAAGATAAACATATGTTATTGTATTTCGAAAAATTATAATACTTCAATCTATCTCGTTATTTCTGATGACATATAAATCTAGCAAACTTGTCTCTGGGATATATTAATATAATACCGAAGAATAACAGATCGAAATTCATTTGTTAACAATTGTCATCATTGTTCTTAAACAAAATATTTATATTATCGTTCCGTAATTCTTTTAACACTTTCATCGCATATATTTAAATGAACGTTTATTGATTAATGTTAAAGCATCACTAACAAATTCTGAATATTATAAACAATTTATTGTAAACAATTTTTTTAAATTCTGTATACTGGTTTACAAGATCTAGATTTTAATGTGTGTAAGGGATATTCCCCATACAATAACGCACTGACCTGTGATAAACAACACCCATATATAAATTCACCCGAAACAGATTTACACTAGTTTCAGTGCAACAACGACAGCAGTATCAGAATTTAAGCTCTGAAGACGTTTCATAGAAGTAATGATGAGACATCGGTAGTACTGAGGACACAGTATCAACCCGGAAGCCAATATAGACGTTTATTTTAACACTAAAAATGAATAGTCGTGTGTACATTGATCTCTAGAAAATTAGAATTATCGATGCGCATTTTCTCATTTCACACGTCCTTAATATTGCGCTATTTGGTACATTAAAGACAATAATAGTCTTAATTTTATAAAATCCTGATTTGTAATTTTTAAACTTAGTTTTCTGTAAAAAATTAACGCAAGATTACCAGGTGTACCTGAAAGTCGTTACCGGTTTTTCGTAAAAAAAACAGCATAATTTTCAAGGAAATGGAAACGTTTATTTATTCAAAGTATTGGCCATTTGATTCTACACATGTTGCCCATCCTTCGGGCAATTTACCGATACCATCTCAAAAAAAAATGTTTGTCCAACCATTTTCTAACTTCTTCGAAATTGGCGAAGTGCTGCTCTGCAAGCGCATGTTTCATTTATGCAAAAAGGTGATAGTCGGACGGGGCAAGGTCTGGAAAGAATGGCGAGTGCAATGTTATGTCCTATCTAAGTGCTTTCAACGCTTCCTTGACCGGTTTTGCTGTTTGAGACAGAGCGTTATTGTGCTGTAAAATCACTTTACCGTGTCCTCCAGCCCATTTTGGACGTTTTTCTATCAATACATGGTTCAAATTGATAATTGATCGGGAGCGATCAGTATTAATTGTTTCTTGGGATTAAAACACAAGCCTTGGAGTCGATGGGCCGGCATCGCCAGGTGATAACCATGATTTATTGCGCTTAGGGTTTTCGAAATAAATCCATTTCTCATCACTCTATTTTTCATCGCCCGTCACTATTCGATGCGGAAATGACATCCGGTCATACCCTTGAAGAGGCATTTCACAGATGATTTTTAGATATTTCATTTGGCTGTCATTCAATTGATGTGGCACCCATTTTCCCATCTTTTGGATTTTTCCTATTGCTCGTAATCGGTCGCTAATCGTTTCTTGGACCACGTTTAACGCTTTTGCAAATTATTTTTGAGTTTGGATTGGGTCTTCATGCAATAACTCCTGCAGTTTCGCATCTTCAAACATTTTTGATCTACCAGATCGTTCTTCGTCTTGCACATGCTTTTATGTTTGGAGCATGCTCACCGTAAGTTTTTACCGGCAAACAATGACTTTAAGCGGCTTTTTTCTTTAGAGATATAAGAGAGATATAAGTCTATCACGGTGTTATTATCACAAAATATAACACGTATGGCTTTGAAGCTTAATGTCAGTAGAATAAAATGACATATGTGTCAAATCATAACATTACATACTTAAGCCTAGCGACATCTGTTAGAAAAACCGGTAGTGACTTTCCGGTACACCTGGTATATATTAACTCTGTAAATTCATTTTCCATACTTATTGCTGGTGACTGAAAATAAACACATGTTACTGTATTTCGAAAAATTACTTCAATCCATCTCGTTATTTCTGATGATGACTTATAAATCTAACAAACTTGTCCGTAAGAGATATGTTAAAACAATAGTGAAGAATAACAATTGTCATAATTTACTCAAACAAAGTATTTAAATTATCGTTCAGTAATTCTTTTAACACTTTCATCGCGCATTCTTGAATGAATATTTATTGATTAATGCTAAAGCTTCACTTTCGTTTAATTCTACGACTGTTGTTCGGCAACAATGATTTGAAGCATATTAACTTCCGAGAATGAGTGGGAGTTAAAGCCATTTGTAATAATTTACATATTTCATGTGCTTTGACTAATGTGCATTTCGTTCGCTGGTATTTTCAGTCGAAACTTTTACATTTCTCGGTAATGGATCGCGTGTAATTAAACGGGTTTTGCATTCTTTAGTAATTCTTGATTTAGATGTTGGCACATGACTATCCACTGCTTTTCCATTAGTTGTTCAACTTACAAGGGAATGTTTCAAACACAAAACTTCAAAAGAAATCAATATGAGATATGTTCAGAACTATAATTTACATTCAAGAAATTGTTTTAAGAAAGCAAAAACATCCTCCAAAATTTAAATGATTTACGATTTTTAATGTTCCTTGTTAGTAAAAATGGATAAAATATTGTCGTTATACAGCGAAATCCATAAGTAACTGAAAAATTCATTTTCTACGAGGGCGGTCCCATAAGTACCCGGCCTGACCTAGCGATGGCGGTAGTTGTTTGAAAAATATCACTGTATTAGAAAGTACACAATCTATATAGCATATGTCTCAAGTTTGAAGACGTCACGTTGTTCAGTATTTGTTTGGCAGACATCAATAGTGAACGTTTTCAGTGAATTTGTAAAAATGGAGAAAATTGGTCATCGTTACGTGATATAATACTTTTATTTGAAAAGGCTCAGCCCAACCGATATAAAAGCTGAATTGGATTCTACTCTGGGTGAGTCTGCTCCTTCGTTTACAACAGTGCAATATTGGGTAACAGAGTTTAAACGAGGCCGTACGAACTGCCAAGACGAGCATCGCAGTGGTCGACCAAATGAGGTGACGACTCCAGAAATGGTGAAGAAAATCCACAAAGCGGTACTGGATGATCGTCGACTGAAAGTGCGCGAGCTAGCAGACATAGTAGGCATTTCAAAAAGTGCGGTACATCGCATATTATCTCAAAATTTGGACATGAGAAAGCTGTGTGCAAGATGGGTGCCGCGTTTGCTCACACTCGAGCAAAAACAGTGTCGTGAAGATGTTTCAATTGAGTGTGCAACGAAGTTTCACAGCAACGAAGCTGAATTTTTGCGCCGTTTCATAACCATGGATGAAACGTGAGTCCATCACTTCACACCCGAGTCAAAAGAACAATCAAAACGATGGACACAAAAGGCAGAATCGGTTCCAAAGAAGGCGAAGACAGTTTCATCTGCAGGCAAGGTCATGGCATCGGTATTTTGGGATGGGCGTGGAATAATTTTCATTGACTATCTTGAAAAAGGAAAAACTATCAACGGCGAGTATTATGCGAACTTATTGCAATATTTGAGCGAAGAAATCAAGCAAAAGCGGTCGCATTTGGCTAAGAAGAAAGTGTTGTTTCATCAAGACAATGCACCAGCTCACAAATCCGTTATTACAACGGCCAAAATTAATGAATTAAAGTTTAAATTGCTACCTATGCACCCTATTCGCCAGATTTAGTCCCGTCGGATTATTTTCTATTCCCAAACTTGAAAAAATATCTCAGTGGCCAAAGATTTTCCAACGATGAAGAAGTGATGTCGGCAGTTAATGACTATTTTGGGGAGCATAAAAAGGGTATCGAACTTATTGAACATCGCTGTTAATGAGCTGAAAGGAGATTATATTGAAAAATAGATATATTTCTTCCCCAAATTTTTGTTTTCTTTGTTGGGTAGGGTACTTCTGGGACCATACTCATATGTAAACCTAGATTTTTTTATAATATCCTGATATACATCAGTTTTTAATTATAATGTTAAATTTTAGCAGGATTTCATGCTCTTCGTTTAACTCATTTTGAATAATAGTTTCCCCTATAATATTTTTAAATAGAATGAGGGATCGCACTGAAACTGAGTTTCAGTGCGACAGACAGTAGCAGTAGTTGAGCCTTGAAATCCCATACGAGTGGGTACGAAACGTCGGCAGTTATACCAGTGATGCGGTTCTAATCCGGAAGTCCAGAAGAAGATCGGTAGATGTTCTACAAGTCAGAGTGTGTACATGCTACATGTGCAATGGAAGGTCGCCAACGCTACCTGAATGAATTTGAGAGAGGTCAAGTTGCCGGAATGCATTTAGTGGGGTTGGTCTTACGATATATCACGCGGCGGTTTACTATTTCTCGGAATAATTTAACAAGAACTATTTTATCTAAAATATATAATTACTAGAAAATTGTGCTTGATGACGTAAGGTTTTACTTTACATTTTTCACTCTAAATTATTACTCCCTAATATTTACACTAAGGTTGATATATAACCCCTTTCCACATTAATTTTCGTAATTCTGTATACGCATTTCGACAACTAAGTTGTCATCATCAGCAGATAATTCCAAAGTGTCGCACCTGGTAAACCACGGCGAAAAATACCCGTACGAAAACAAACTCCGTACGCGATCTGTACCGTTGTTTTGATTTTATCTAAACTTCACTTCCCATATCTGAATACTGATGTGCAGTGCGTCTCTGGAACTACTAGTAATGTATACCTCACTGCTGCGTGTCGAATCATCACGCAGAAAATGACAACCGGAAAACACATTTATGACTGTGTCAAAGTATTAAAAAGTTGAAATGAAATATTCTTACAATATAAAACGAATTTAATGAAATTTAATAAAAATTGATCGTCCATTGTTCTCATGTCTTACGTCTAGCTTTCTTATTAAATTTCGTAACTTTCTTGAGTTCATTTTCCACTTTAATGTTATTAAATGTCAGGACATTTCGGAAGCATTAGCACAGACACCGACGTCCTGAAAGGTGATCTCGAAAGGACATAAAAAGGAGCAACTTTTTGATAGATCTAAATGAAATTTTATCTCTTCTGATTTCATAAGCGTTAACAAGTTTTTTGGTAAGAATTTCAACTTACTAGGAAAATCGTTATAAATATTATATTGGGTTGGCAACTAAGTACTTTCAGTTTTTACTTATAAAGAGCGTTGCTTCATTTTTTGTATAACGTATGATAGTGCTGTACTTTATCGTTTGTCGCGTGATACTAGTCACATTGACGTAACTTCAGAATCAAGTAGTGCGTGATTTTTATTAAAGCTATTAGTTGTGGGTTAATTTTAAATGGAGTGCAGAAACGAACATTTTCGGCATATTTTACTATTTTATTTCCGCAAAGGAAAGAAAGCTGCTGCGGCTCACAAAAAAGATATGTGAAGTTTATGGTGTTAACTGCTTAACAGAGCGCACGTGTCAGAATTGGTATAAAAAATTCCGTTCTGGAGATTTTTCCCTCAAAGATGAACAACGTTCTGGTCGACCTAAGTTGACGATGACCAAATCAAAGTCATAATTGAAGAGGATCATGATATAACTGCTCGAGAGGTTGCGGAGAGGCTACCTGTATCGCACACAACAATTGAAAAACATTTAAAATGTCTTGGGCTAGTTAAGAAGCTTGATATTTGGGTACCTCACGAATTGAAAGAAATTCATTTAACACAAAGAATCAACTTTTGCGATATGCACCTTAGACGAAATGAAACCGACCCTTTCTTAAAAAGAATCATCACTGGTGATGAAAAATGGGTCCTGTACAGTAACATAGTTCGAAAACGATCATGGAGCAAACACGATAAACCAGCTCAAACCACATCGAAAGCTGAATTGCATCCAAAAAAGATCATGCTGTCAGTTTGGTGGGATTACAAAGGTGTTGTGTTTTTGAGCTGCTTCTAAGGAACCAAACGATCAATTCTGATGTTTACTGTCAATAATTAATAAAACTGGATGAAGCAATCAAAGAAAAACGGCCAGAATTATCAAAAATCGGAAAGGTGTAGTTTTTCACCAAGATAATGCAAGGCACATTTTTGGCAACTCGTGGGAAA
Source organism: Dermolepida albohirtum (assembly GCA_031893035.1). Classification (NCBI taxonomy): domain Eukaryota; kingdom Metazoa; phylum Arthropoda; class Insecta; order Coleoptera; family Scarabaeidae; genus Dermolepida; species Dermolepida albohirtum. Next base: position 78,727 of record JAVIWB010001852.1, on the reverse strand, counting down.
CTATTGGAGCTTGGCTGGGAAGTGATGCCACATCCCCCATACAGCCCTGATCTACCACCATCTGATTACCATTTATTTCGAAGTTTTCAGAATTCTTTCAATGGTAAAACTTTCACAAATGACGATGGCCTACACTCGCACCTGGTTCAGTTTTTTGCTGATAAGGACCAGAAATTTTATGAGCGCTGAATCATGCAGCTGAAAGAAAGATGGCAAAAGGTCATTGAGCAAAATGGAAAATATATTGATTAAAAACTATTCTTTGTTTAAAAAAAAGCGTTTTATTTTATACTACAAAACCGAAAGTACTTAGTTATTATCAACGATTTACGAAAAATATATATATTTTTGTTCCAGTGATTTAAATTTCTAGAACGATTTTCGTTTGGAAAAAATTAGAATTAGTTTAAGAATTTATTCTTTTCTAGTTTACAGGGTCTTGGGCATAAGTGAGGTGGTACAAATTGGACTGAAGACGATCCAGAAAATGAACTGTTTTAGTTTGAACATTCGGCATTTCTTTTTGAACAAGGAAATATCGGAAAGCCTGGAAAGAAAACGGAAAGTTGCAAGACATCGTAAACGCCTGTATCGACAACAGACCAAACGGTCATTCCAGCTAAGTATGTGTTTGACTCTATATTCGTGTAATACGTTATAAAAGTAGATATTTTAAATTTTATGTGTTTGGAATTTATATAGTTAGATTTCTAAAATTGTAGGGCGGGCTAATTTATACATGGCTAATGTAACATTGATATTGTTGCTGAACCATATATACGGTCTGTCACAAAGAAAACCAAGCTTTTCTAAAATAAAGACAAAAGCTGACTATTTTGTTAAACTTCATTTATTTTATTCAAAGTAGTCCCCTTCGGCTTCAATATAACGTTTTACAAGGTCAATTAACTTGTCGAATGAATTTTTAAGTTAATCTTTAGAGATGTTCTTCAAGATCGCAGTCGATGCCTTCTTAATGGCTTCGACGTCGGCATAACGCTGTCTTTTTATCTACAAATGTAGTTCGGAGAATAAAGAGAAATCACTGGGGGGCAAATTTGGTGAACACAGTGAATGGTTGGTGGTCAAAATACCGTTTGTAGTTAGAAAATCAGTATTAAGCGTCGAGCGATGTGATGGTGCATTATCATGTAACAACCGCCAGCTACTATTTTCACGATATTGAGTGCGCACACGACCAATACGCGTCAAAAGATGATTTATAGCACCAAGATATAATATAGAGCATTGACTGTTTGACTAGTTGGTATAAATTTTTCTACACCATGCCTTTCGAATCATAAAAACAAATCAACATTGTCTTCACTCCTGATTTCTCTAAACGGATTTCTTCGCTTGGGTGCTTCCCTTCAAAGCTTTGACGCTTGGTCTCTGGATCATATTGAAAACACCACATCTCATCGCCGCTACAGTAGAATACCTGAACTTTTCGTCCTTTTTTGAGTCTGTATTTAAGTCTTTACAATGCTGAATTCAGTTAGCTTGTCTGGTACAAACTTTGCACAAATTTTTCTCAGTCCCAAATGCTGGGTCAAAATGCGATGAATTGAATCTTTGAGAATATTTAATTCTATTCCCACATATCGCAATGAGAATTTCGACTCATTTCTGATAAAATCACGCATTAGGTCGATGTTAATTTCCGTAATCACAGATTTTTTTTGCACAGGGTGTTCGTCGTCATTTGTGTCCGTACGACCGTCTTTAAATCATTTATACCACTCGTACGTGATAAACACGCATCACCATACATTTGTTTCATGAAATTAAACGTTTCAATAAACGATTTACCGAGTTTAAAACAGAACTTGATATTTGCTTTATGTTCAAAATTCATTTTTCGACCAATGCCAAATACACACTGTTTCTTTATGTGCAATTTCGTTGCATCTAATGACATAAATGTCACGATATTATATCATCGTACTTTTTTTAAATAGATGGCGCCACTAAGAACCATAATACTATTTTAAAAAGGTTTTCTCTGCAACAAACTGTGTATATAAAGTACTGTAAGTATGATAAATTAAACTTTAGTACGACCGAAAAATATCATTTAAATAACTGAAATGACATTGGCCGAAGCGTTCGATTTTTCAGTATTAACAAACGAACGTGAACAAATCCAATTTTAATTGTATTCCACATAAATTAATATTTAAACAGGTATCGCGAGCGATAAAATTAATTTAGAGGGATTGTCTACTAATAAAGGGGATTTTAAATTGCGTTTTGATGTATTTTATAAAATAAATATGTACATATTTCGAAAGCGAATTGTATTTTTATAGCAAATATTGCTTTTAGTAATTTAATTGTTTCCAAAGCTGCAGCGAAATTGTAAATATTCGCTGTGAAGTACAGCTTTCTCTATGAGAATTAAATAAAAAAATCTTTCTTTTGTTTGATTTGGTGATTTAGAAAATTAAAATATTCACACACTCTAGTATTATATTTGAATACAAATACTATACCCTGTACTTGGCTTACTAGCATTTGTGAAGCTGATCTTCAGACAACTAAGTTGTCATCATCAGCAGATAATTTAAAAAATTTAATTATATGCTGATGATGACAACTTAGTGATTAAGTTAATCAATCACAGCTCCATCAAAATTAGAAATAAATATATGTAATGCAGAAATTTTTTCAAACATTTTCAAATGTACGATGTAAAAAGAGGACACAATTTTTCAGTTTGGTATACTAAAAACGCATAATTATATACGGTTAGACACTGAACTGTGTTAAGCACATAGCTCTGATGATTTTTAATGATTTTTACAAAACATCTAGTTAGCCACGCATTTTTCGCGAAAAGAAATTTATTAAATTGTGGTCGTAAAACCGCAATTTTTTCCCCATTTAATCATCTCTCCATCTCTACAAAGGATATTAGGAAAGTTTTGCAATACAACTTTGTTTATTTAATTTTTTCAAATTAATTTCCTCCACACTCAATACACCTCTCCATCCTCCGAAACCAATCTTTAAACCAGTTCTGCCAAGTTTCACTAGGGCGTAAGCACACTCGTTGTTCCAAGCCCGCAGAAGGTCCTCATCACTGGAAAACCGCCTCCCTTTTAGCTTCATTTTCAAATGCGGGAACAGTGCAAAGTTGCAGAGCGTCTAGAATGTAGGGAGGGTGCTCGAGAAGTTTCAATCCTGTCGTAGTAAAATATTCGGTGCAGGCTTTGGCGCGGTGAGCTGGAGCATTATCGTGTACCAGGTGCCCATTCGTGACTTTAGCCGCAGGTTCTTCATAGATCCAATGACTTTAGGTAGGCATTGTTCACTATATCAATTAGCTGTAACTGTCTTCTGTGTGTACAACTCGACGCGTTCCACAATTTCACTCGATTTGAAAAATATAGCTATCATTTTTTTCTTTACAGATCTGGATTTTCTGACAACTAGGGGTGTGTCCTCATCATCAAAGACCCAAACTTTGTTTTGAGCTTTGGTCGGCACATCGTAATAGTACAACCAAGTCCCGTCACCTGTCACGATGTTGTTCACATACCGAGATTGTCCCTTATTAAACTTTTTTAGCATCTCCCGGCATCAAGTCACACGTCATGTCATCTGCTCTTCAGTCAGTCGATGTGGCACCCAGAGAGAACAAAGTTTCTTCAGGTGCAAACGATGATGCAGAATCGAACGAATTGCTGGTGCATTTAGGCCTGAAGTACCCTCTAATCTGTTGGTAGGTCACCCGCCTGTCCTCGTCAAGCATTTTCCTCACAGTAGTAACGTTTTCCTCCGTAACTGACGTTCGTGGCCTACCCGGTCTCTCAGCATCCTCCACAGTTAATTTTCCCCTTTGGAATTCTCTATACCACCTGAATATCGTTGTGCGATGTGGACAAACAACACCTAGTGCAAGAGTCATTTCTTCGAAGCACTGGTATATGTTTAAACCACGCACGAAATTATAACGCAAAACTGCTCTTATCTCATCGCCCATCGATATGGCGCGGCGGCTACCATGCACTTACGCACATGTCTCAACATGCAGCAACAAGCAGCTTCCTACGATTCATTGTTGCGTCATATTGCAAGACTTTCCTTACCCTTTGTATAAAGCGACTTTTTTTTAAATGAAAATTAGAAATTTACAACACACTGTATCTAATAAATAATGTATATACTAATACAGTATTTTTTAATGGACACAGTTTTTGATTTTCCGTAGTATTCGTGAAATTAAACTCAATAATCGATTTAAATTTTTTTCGTTTTTGACGTCACATTTCCATAATCCAATGCTAATGTTTGAATAATTTACGAGAACCAGCGTCACGACTCACTTCAATACAAAGCCGATTCGAAACTTACAAAAACGCATTTATTTTTATACAAATTTTAACTTCAAGTCGCTATTGTATTTCACTTACAAATTGAAAACTTAATTAATAAAGTTACTCTATCAGCGTAATTATCAATAAGAATTGATATCCACAAAAAAGAATATCCAGCTAATGTCGTTGTGGAAGATACGTGTATCAGAGCAATTAATTTTCTATTGATGATATATAAAGTAGGTTATAATTCAAGTAAAGACATTAAGGTTGTTTCCGCTTCAGTTAATGTTGGCCGTTTTTCCTCTGCAATCTTTATCTACGAAGAAGAAACTGTCTGCTGCCAAATGATAGCGATTTTCTATGTTGTAGTAAGGCACTAACGTCTAGAGATTAATTCTAAATTAGGAGTAAAATTAAATAATAATTGTTGATGAAATTATGTGTCCTGTGATAATTAATTACATGAATAAAAACACGGTTTTTTATGAATATTTATTTAATTAATATTTTAGTTTCATTTCCGTTTAAAGTTGTGAAATATTTTTGGAAAAATCCTTCAAGTCATTTACATTAATCAAAAGAATAAATTCTGTACTAACAAAATAATAATAAATATTTTTATTGATTAAAATACTATTTTATAATAATGTGCAGAAGCGCTTGCACTTTATAGATTAAATAATGGGTGTTTTTAAGCTGCATGAGAACTATCGATATCGATAACTATGGTTTGACAGCTGGTAATGTCAAACTGTGTTGACATTTCTGTTCATTAAGGTTTGGCAACTCATCATGAATCGTTTAACGCCAGAACGACGTTTCCAAATTGTGGAAATCTACTCTAATTCATATAGCACTTCGTCCATTTTACGGTCAACATAGTCGACCTAGAAGCAAGCAATTCGTGCAGTTATTGATCGTTTTCGCACTAATTTTCCTCTTCTCAATTCAAAACCATCAACAATACAAAGAAATGTGAGTACTGAAGAGAATATTGCTGCTGTCGCGCAAAGTATTGAAGAAGACGCCGAAATGTCGATTCGTCGTCTTAGTAATTCAAAATTTAAAGCTAATCTATGTATATGTATATAAGGTTTTCCAATAGGGATGATATTATTTTGAAGTGACATTTCGGCCATTTCTAATATGTCATGATCTGTCATTTGTTTTTCATTGTATTCAGTAGTGTTTACAATTTCATCATGGAGAGATATACGCAAGAACAACGTTTACAAATTATTCAGTTTTATTATCAAAATAATCGTTCTCCAATTGCAACTTTTCGTGCGCTTTTGCCATTTTATGGTCGTAATAATCGTCCAAGTGTGCTCCCTATTTGTCGAATTGTTAAAAATTTTGAGGTTACATTCTCTTTACATAATTTTCAAGTGCCAATAAGACAAAGAACCGCTCGAAGTAATGCAAATATTGCTGCCGTTCAGGCAAGTATTACTGAAGACCGTAATTTGTTGATTGATGAACTTGAGAAAGGATTTGGGTTTGCATCTCTATAAAATTGTTCTCACTCAATAACTGAAGCCATTGGACCACCGTAAACGTCGTGAATTTGCTGATTTTGCCTTGAAAACGATTTCCTTAAGAAAAGCATCTTCTCTGATGAGGCTCACTTTCATCTGGATGCTGTGGTAAATAAACAAAACTGTCGATTCTGGTGCGAAGAAAATCCACAAATTATTTATGAAAAATCATTACATTCACCTAAATTGACAGTTTGGTGTGGTTTTTAGTATGGTGGAATGATCGGTCCGTACTTCTTTCAAAATGAAGCTGGTAACACCGCTACTGTCAATGGAGAGCGGTATAGATTGATGATAACCAACTTTTTATGGCCGACATTGGAAGGAGTTGATCTTGACAACATTTGGTTCCAACAAGACGGGGCTACGTGCCACACAGCAAATGCAACAATAGAATTATTGGGAGAAAAGTTTGGAGATTCGATTATTTCAAGAAATTGTGATATTGAATGGCCTCCAAGAAGTTGTGATTTAACACCATTAGACAATTTTTTGTGGGGTTATTTGAAGTCATTGATCTATCGAAATAAACCAGACTCTCTTCAAGCTTTACAAGTCAATATTGAACGTGCCATTCATGACATACGACTAGATTTAGTGGAAAAAGTGCTCGAAAATTGGGTTCATCGAATTCGTTCCTGCAGAAGAAGTCGTGGAGGCCATTTGAATGACGTTTTAATTAGAACTTAATTGTATCAATTGTACTTCACATTAAATAAAAAACTTTTGAATTTTCTTAACAATAAGTGTGTTTTTCTTTTAAAGAAATCATATCACTCTCATTGGAAAACTCTTTATTTTGACATGGTTTCTTCATGTTTTAATTTTTTCAAAATTAAGCCAATTTGTTTAGATTAATTTTGACATCAAAGTCATTTCTAGGATTTTCGAAAAAGTTGAGATTTTCGTCAAACAGCATACGTAAAACAGTAGTTTTGAACTTGCAGAATATCAACCTTATATTGTTAATAGCTAAATCATTTAAACTTGTACGTAGACTTCCGCGGTCGTGGTCCATACTATCTTCTCTGGGCTTCCGGACTGGAACCGAGTCATTGGTATACTGCCACGTTTCCTACCCACTCGTATGGGAGTCGCAGTTTCAGTGCAACAAACGGTAGCAGTAGTTGAGCTCTGAAGATGTCCCATACTAGTGGGTACGAAACGTCGACAGTTATACCAGTGACACGGTTCCAGCCCGGAAGCCCAGAAGAAGATAATTCATTTAAACTTTAAAGATAGTCCGTTGTTTGCACATTTAAAAATTTATGTTTTGACATCCTTTTTTTTTTATTTTTATACCTTCAAGATTAAGCCAAAAGAAGTAGATAATTTTTGAAATTAAAATCGTTTTGGACTTTTGAAAATGACAGCAGGTGATCATTTGTTAATGTACAGACATTCGAAAATAACCACTTTTCACAACTATATCATACTAGTTGAATTTGATGAAGCCTGTGGTTGATTAACTTAATCACTAAGGTTGATATATAACCCCTTTCCACATTAACTTTTGTAATTCTGTATACGCATTTCGACAACTAAGTTGTCATCATCAGTAGATAATTGCAAAGTGTCGCACCTGGTAAACCACGGCGAAAAATACCCGTACGAAAACAAACTCCGTAAGCGATCCGCACCGTTGAGAACCAATATGTACACTCAGTGTACATATTGTACACTCAAGTGTTATAAGTTCTATCATACTACTTTGAAAGAGTTGAGTTTTTGGTCAAAATAAAAAGATTTGGATTTTAGACTTCATAATACTACAAACCCACTATACCAAAATAGATCAATTTGGTATTAGAATTGTTTATAGGACTTTGCTTCATCACTAAATTATTAAAAATTATTTGCAATTACTTGGGATCACTTCGCAAGTTTAGCAAACATTACCATAAGTATTATATTTAAAGTAAATGGTGTGGTTTCAAAAATATATGACATTTATGATAATGAGAAATTAATTTTTTGATATTTACGATAACCCAAATATTTTGAGCAAATATTATCTATTTGCTTTGTTCCACTACTTTGTAAGATACTTTACTATTGAAGTTATATTTTAAAAAAAGTTTTGTTGGTTCTACAGTGACGTACCACTGTTGCCTATTGTCGGGAAGTGCCAGTTGTATTTTAACTTGTATTTTAGTGAGCTGCTTTGTTAATAATAATATTTTTGTTAATACCCATGATTATATATTGCCCGGATATAAATAATTGTTATATTAATTTATTGGATTTAATGTTATACACACCTTATGTTACTGTTTAGGATTCGAAGCTTAATTCTATCTTGTTTATCTTGTATAATACATAGATCATTCGAATTGCGCATATGTAGAACGTAAATGTCCTTCGCGATGCCAATGCTAATAAACTTGCCCACTATATATTTGCAAGATATATCAGGGATATGCTCAGCTTTACCTGGAACAAGAAATAAGTTATTATCAGTTGTTAAATTAAACAAATCTATATATCACATACAAACAAAAGATAATGTAACATCACACACCAGTGCATGAAGTATCTATTTATCTGTAGTCTGACAAATATGAAATCGAAATTTAAAATACTTTGATACTAGATTCCTAAACATAGATAGGTGTTGCCTATCCATTATCTCTAACGAACATTGTATTATAAATTAAGCGTTTAACATATGAGCACAGAAATAACTTTTGCTTTAAATTTATATTGTGTAATAAGTATTATAAATTCCTAACTCAAAAACGAAAGAACAATCATCGAAAAATATTAATTTTTTACATCGAAATATAGCTTTTTATCGCTCTTATACATTTACTACACCTGTTCAGTCGACTGATAGCTCAGTGAAAAGTAATGTTGAACAATTGGTAATCAGAGACACAAAAATCGATAGGGATTGAACGCGTGGAGGCATTACCGATAGCTTGAATCATGTCAGCGACGCGAAGATGCCTCGCAACGATTTCTTGTTAACTGTGACGGGTATAAATAAATTTCTAAATCGTTTTCCTGCGTTATAATATACATAATATATATTTAGCTTTCTCGGAGATAAAGTACTTTCATTTGAAAGGCTTTATATCAACCGAAATCAAAGCTGAGTTGGATTCGACTACTGTTAGAGTACGCTTCTACATCTTCAATGGTTACAATCTGGGTTTCTGAAATTATATGTGGTCGTGTGAGAATAAAAGTTTAACTTCGTGGAGAACGTCCAAAAATGGATACTGTCTCGAATATGATTGAAAAAACTCACCGTATCGAATTGGGTGACCGTCAAGTAAAAATGCGTAAGATAGCAGACGTAGTGACTATCGCAAAAGGGCGCTCAGAACTTTAACTGAAAAATCGAAATAGAAAAAGTATTCGGTGCTGGGTGCCCCGTGCTCACATCGCAGCAAAGACTGAATCATTTCGGCTTTTTGATGAGTTTTCACCGCAAAATGAAGAACTTTTTGCGCCGTTTCATTACCGTCGATGAAACCTGGATCCAGCCTTTGCTCTTGAAGCCAAAGAAGAATCAAAATTATGGACACAAAGGTTTTGCGCTACTGAAAAAAGCAAAAAACTCTTTTGTCAGCAGGAAAATTTATTTAGTAGTAGTAGTGGTAGTAGTAGTAGTAGTAGTAGTAGTAGTAGTAGTAGTAGTACTTAGTTATAAATTAAGTTTAGTACAAAGCTCGTATAAGAAAACATTTACCACAATATTCACCAAAATGTAGGAAGTTTGTTGCATTCAATATGCTTGATAAGTGAACAAAGTAATTAATTCCAGTTATATATATGTATATATATATATATATATATATATATATATATATATATAGGTATACATAGGTATACATACATACCATATATATTACAAGAACTGTATCAAGTCAGAATGTTTAAACAGACTTTGCATTGATAATTACAACCTGTAGTACAAAACAAAAAAGCAAGAATTTATGTTAAGATTTAAGGTGATCAAAAGCAAAAACATTAATAAACTGTCGGATTAAAATGGATTTATAGTGAACAGAAAACATTAATGAACTAATAAACTGAACACTTTAACACTTTCTAGTCTCTTTTTATGGTCTCCCGTACCCTCGTTAAAATGGCTCGATGATAAATCCAATTGTAATATTAAAAATAACGAATACAATAGACAACAATAAAGTATATGAATTTATATGATGTCAATAAAATAAGCATACCTCGGTTCTTGGTCGGGTTAACATGTAGATAGGTGATGGTGGTTGTTACACACAGACACATATATATATGTATCTGGCAAGCGGTTGGGGAACCCGAAATAAGAGAAGAAATTACTGAAGTTGCTTCTTCCGTTTTATATGCTATTAGAGGGGGGTGTCAATAAAATAAACATACCTCAGTTCTTGGTCGAGTTTACATGTAGATAGGCGATGGTGGTTGTTACACACACATATATACATATATACATATATATATATATATATATATATATATATATATATATATATATATATATACATTTAGAAAGCGGCTGGGCAACCCAAAATAAGATAAGAAATTGCTTCTTTTGTTTTATATCCTATTAGAGGGGGGGGGGGGTTCACTATACTTAAGAGAAGGGACGACAACTCTAACAAACACTATGACTCGCTTAAGTTACTCAAGAACTCAATTCCAGAACATGGAACACGTGTCAATTCGACTTACGGAAAAACAAAGACAGCTTAGACTAACATGTGTATCCATACCGACCATAGGTGATGGTAATATAGATATAAGTTCATTACAAAAAATTGGAACCAGATAACCAGCCTAATTTCCCTTGGTTTTAAAATACATAAAAATATTAAACTCAAAGGCTAAACTATTAACGACGTGAAAGTGTTTACAAAGAAATATAGGAATGTATACGAAAATATAGCTATTACAAAAATATGATTAATCAGTAATTGGAATAAAACATTACAATAATGATATGCAAATATACATAAGCAGAATAAATACTTATGCTATACAGGGTTTTCGAAATTAAAGAGAACAATGGAATAAAATATACGCAAGGTGAAAATTGAACTGTCACATTAGTTTAAGAAATTGGAATCAATATCCCTGATATCGATATTTTTGTCTTGCAGATAAGGTATTTAAAATTTAAATATTTTATCCCAAAATTGTAAAGTAAATTGTGTTGGAGACTGTGGCTAATTGAATTAATTAGAAAAGGTAAAAGAACCTCACCACATCGGTGTTCGTATTCTGTGTACGTATTTCGACAAATAAGTTGTTATCATTAGCAGAAATGAATCGCAGTGTTACACTGTGATTAATGTCAGCGATGATGAGAATACGAATATTGATGAGGTAAATGTCTTTTTTTAAATATATTTTTTTGACTAATCAACAATTCTAATTTACTAAATAGCGATGCTTTTTTTTTAATTCAATATGTGTTTGTCATTTCAGGAATTTTCCCAGTGTATTATTTGAACATTGCAAAAAACCTATAATGGCAAGTCATGTTCCTAATTACAGTAATTGAATATTTGTTTTTCGATGAACCGACACAAGATTTGACGTCAAGCCACATTCTTTTGGAGAAATTAAATAACTTTGCATTAAACAACCCGCTTATTGGAATACTCATATTGTGTGCCAAAATTATTCCTATATGCAGATTATTCCATTATCCGTTTTTAACTTATTTTTTCTTATTACTAGTAAGTTAAGTATGTATATACATGCGTACTTCGTACTCTTTATATCTGCGATTTTGTAACTATAAAATTGACTTCAGTATGATACTGTAAATTTATGTTGCGATTTTCATAAAATGTATTTAAGAATACATACAAAAGAAATAAAACACATTTCAGCGTAACACATATTTTTTAATTGATACTATTTTTTCATTTCAAACTCCCCACATCCTTAACAAAATAATCTGTTTTCTTTCTTTACACAAAATATCAGTGATTTGGTTATCTAATGCATAGAAATGTGCAAAATTACAATCAGTTTTTGATTTTAAAAAACGACGTATAGTGTTACATGCTAATTTCACTTCTTGAGATAATGGCGCGGTTGATGGAGTATCCTTTGAATACGTATTTTCTTCTAAAGCATTTTCTACGTCAGCATTCTTCCCGTTGCGTCTTCGTTTTTGAGTAGATTTAAAATTATCATGCCAATCACTTAAAATACTGTCTTTTCTTTTTAACAATTTGCTCACTTATGCTTGAGACACACCAAATTTTTTGGCAACATCCGACTGACTGCAAGTTGTTTCTTCTAAAAACTCAAGCAATTTTACTTTTTCCTTCAGAGCAAAGTCCTTTTCAAGTTTGTCGAAGAAGCCATTATTCACTCACTTTCACTCACTTTCGATTGCAATGTCAAATAACAAACTGACCAGAAATATAGAAATTTCCTGCTTTTAAAATCCCAGAAAAATTTTTATTATATGTATATAATTCGCACAGAATTAACCATTATCTAAATACTGTTTAAAATCACTTAGGTACAAGATTTTATTGCAATACGTAATTATCCGAAGACTATCTGTAATTATGTACATAATAGCTTTCTAAAAGTAAAGTAAACATTCATAGTAACTTTTGGTTTACATCCACCTTTAGTTAAGCAAGTAGAGAAATTTATTCTTTTATGAAGACAAAATCGCATTAATGTTCTTAGAAAACCCATTCCTTTACCCAGTATATTCTATTAAAAGATATTCCTATAACCGAATAATTTTGTTAATACTTAAAGGGAAATGGTTTTGTTCTTGAGATTTTAATTCCTTTAACCGATATATTCTATTAAGAGGATTTCCAGTAAACGGGTTTCACTGTATCTACAAGTCGGCACAGCTTTTGTTTAGCTACCCCAATAATAAGTTATATTGACAAGGTACACGTGTATTTAAATATACGCGGTTAAAGTTTATGTTTATGGTGTAGTTAACACAATGGATGATGTAGGACGTGGATATTTGGGAAAATATTTCGCAGAAATATTAGTTTATGATCTTGTACATAAATTGCTGTGAAATATTATGACCGGAAAAACAAATCCGTATAAAGTTTGTTATTGTAATGTTTAGTCCCACTGACATTCTAAAAACCTTGTTTATATTAAAATACTATTACCATACTGTTCGTGTAACGAAATATATTTCTAGAAACACCTACAAAAAGTATTATTTTTAAGGCAATGCAGTTGGAACGAAGTTATTCGGCGGTGAATCTGCCCAGATAGTATACACACCTAACGCGTAGTAATTGGCTGGATTATAAAATAGCAGGTACCGAGTTCGTATTGAGAACGGTTCGGGTTTTGCACCTGTTTAAATAATGTACGTAAATCGGGGTTATTATTAAACGAATTACATTTTAATATTTTCACTTGAAATATTTAAATTTACTATTTGTAAGTAATTTGAATTATAAACCGGCAATAGAATCATAAATATACATATGTATAATATAGAATAAACATTTAGATTTAAATTTAAATAACAAAAATATCTAGTTGTTTGAAGAACAATAAAACCTCTTTTTTTCGTTCAAACATACGAATGTACAAACTGAGGCTGCAGAAACGAGTACTTTCGCAGTAGCGTACGGCTCAGTTACTATCAATACTAAAAATAATAAATGTAATTTTTTACTATTTTAGTTTTTTTTTGTGTTATTGCTGTAGAGTGACGCAAAAATTCGCTGTAGTGTCATTAGTAGAGCAGCGACGAAAGTGGCAATACCATAGGCGGTACGGTAGAACGGGCAATTGGTGCGCAGTGAATGAGATCATTCACATCAAATACAATACGGTTCACGGTTAGTGTTTATAATAACTTCACACAAACATGTCGCGAAAGTCTGTGCCGTTTGCTACGTCGGTTAGAAAATACATAGCAGAATTTCCAGATTTAAAGTATGATGGATGTGCAGTATTGTGTTTGGTTTGTAATAAGCGACTTATAATACGGAAGAAAGACAATTGTAAAAAACATGTGAACAGTGCAATACATAAACTGAACAAAAGAAATGAAATACCTTATGCAACATTCCTTTATGTTTTTTTATTTATGTTGACTGCATGTAATTTGCCGCTTCGTTTAATCAGCAAACGCCCTTTTCAAGTGTTCTGGAATAAATATCTGCCAAATTATAAATTACCTGCAAGAAGAACTTTACAGAAACATTTGCCGCGTTTAAGAGAGAGGCTTGAAAATATAGCAAGAAGAGAATTGCATAATAAAAATGTGTGGATTACTGTAGATGAGACTACTGATTTAAAAAAAAATAGTATAATAAACGTAATCGTACGTATTTTATCTGCCAACACATTTTCACAGCTCTATTTGTTAGCCTGTAAACGTATACAAACATGTACTGCGGCAAATATTCGGCAAATAATAATGAACACCTTAAAGAAATTTCACATTCATAGTACTCAAGTCTGCATGCTTGTAACAGATGGTGCTGCTACTATGTTACTACTCGGACGTTTACTAAAAGTAACTTTTCCTAAATTAATACACATAACTTGTGTACTCCATGCTCTTCATTTAGTTGCTGAAAATGTTAGAAGTAGTTATAAAAACGTTGATCATTTGATTGGATCCACCAAACAAGTGTTTCTTAAATCCCCTAAACGACTTAAAGAATTTCATAAAACTTGTCCAGATATTTCGGAACCACCGGAACCCATTCTTACACGATGGGGCACGTGGCTAAATGCAGCTTTTTATTACCATAAGAATTTTCACAAAGTTAAATCCGTTATATCAAAATTTAGGCCAACCGAATCCCAAGCAATCAGAGACAGTCAACATCAATTTGAAAATCCCCAAATTCTGGAAGATCTGCATACAATATATAACAATATATATATATATATAATATATAACATTATTATAACAAGTAGAAGCAATTACAAAACTTCAAAACGAAAACGATTCGCTGGCCTTAGACGCATCGCTATGCATAGTGCAAAATGTGACCGCTCATTTGCATAGTTTAACTGACGCTGCTGGTGTACGAGCTCATCAAAAATTATTAAGTGTTTTAAAAAAAAATCCGGACTTGCATGTTTTACGAACTATTTATGACAAATGTGCAAATAGTGAGCCCTGGAATGATTTTGAACAACAGCTTCTTTCTGCCAAAATTACATCAATAGACGCTGAACGATCTTTTTCTCTATACAAAAACATTTTCTCGTCGCGAAGGACGTCATTTACAGAAGCAACCGTAGAGACGTATGCAATGATGCAGATGTACAGTTACTTCCACAACACATTACCAGGGTTATGAAATTACATATTACTAGGTAAGCACTAATTGTGTAAGAATAAGTCTAGACACGGCACTGCTACGGACACTTTCGCCGCAGTTTATAATTTACACTTAAACATCAACCGTGAATCGTATTGTATTTGATGTGAATGATCTCATTCACTGCGCACCAATTGCCCGTTCTACCGTACCGCCTATGGTATTGCCACTTTCGTCGCCGCTCTAGTCATTAATATACCTTCCAGTACTGACTCAGTCATACTCCTAAGGCGAGGTGAAAATATGTTGATGTATTTGGAAAAGGAGCATTCTGTGTCTAATGATTTGATGTTCGCGAATTTGAAAAGGACGTTCGCATCATATTCACACCCTTGGTTTTCAGTTAAACTCTTGTCTATACGCATTATAGTTTGAAAATCGCGATTTTTATTTATAACCGCACACAATTTATCGGTTGTTAATCTTCCTATAGTATCTGTTAGATTTCCTAACGAGGCTTTGAGGTGATATACTGCTTTCAGCGCTTCGTGTAATGACAGCTTGGTGTTCTTTAATTTGGAAATAGTATCTAAAAGAATTGAATAATTTTCAAAAATTGGATTTCGGTATCTGAAACCAGCTGCTGACTTACTGAAATTGCTTAAGCATTTTGGGCATTTAAATTTAAGGTATGAGGTTTAATAACGTGTAAAAATTTCTCATGTTTAAACTCACGAATGCGTTTTGGAGATTTAAAAAAAACTAGAAACTATAAATTGGTCTACTTTTGGATAAATGGTTCTAATAAATTCGGCTGCAAGATGACATGCATGGAGCAAACAGGTTACATGAAGTAATTGAGGATAAGATTGTTTTAGTACCTTTCCAGCTTTAACCATATTCGAACCTCCATCTGTAACCAACATTACAAGCTGGGTTGCCGATGTATTGAACTTCCCAAAAGTATATTTTATAGTTTCTGCTATCCTTCCTGCGTTAGTCATTTGTAACATTCTACTACGTAAAAGAAAAGCCAAGAAAATCTCACCGCTTTTTAAATTGCGCACTAACATATTTAAAATACTATTCTTTCTTGCATCCGTTGTTTCATCTATCGTCAGCCATATTTTTTGAGCTTTTATTTGATCCGTGATAGTGTTTTTTACCCGAAGAAAATTATACTGTAATTGACCTCTTGTTGGCAATCTCCATTCCGGAACATATTTCTCCAAAAAGTTTCGAAATTCTTCATTGTGTACAATATTTTGTGGAATGTTGTACACACTTAACATAAAAATAAAGTCATATGTTTGGTTGCGCATTTAACCGGTGTTGTTTGCTATTAACATGTCTTTTACACACAAAAATACTGTACGATAAAATGTTGATATTGCAAACAATACATTTAAAACAGTGCCACTGTATTTTAATGTCGAAAATCGGTTAAGAAATCTATTAACACTTGTCGAGCATAACAGAGAACGCCGGGAATTCGCCATCATCAATCTAATCCGACATTCATATAGATACCATACGCATATGAACCTCGACTTCGGATATATCCGACCGGTTTCGAAATATATCATCACCGTCAATGAGTGCGCACTCGTTTCTGCAGACTTAGTACTAACAATTGCTTGTAATCTCGCTAAAATCTGTAACAAAGTTACCAGTGCATAAATAGATGAATACTTTAAAATCTCGGCCAACAGCCGTTAGATAGTTTAGTTTACGTTGGTGGAACCTGAGACTTGAAATAGTGTAAACTTTAATGCATAGTATTCATAATTTTGGTCTGAATTTAAAAACTGACAATTTTTTAAACTTTAAAAACTTGGCGAGTTGTTATTCAGCGAACATTTAAAGAACCATTCAAATGTTAATAACACCCTGTTTACTACGCGTTTCAAGGAATTCACCTCTCGTCAGGTGAACTTATGCTATTAACGAACGATTCTCTGTGGGCTGATTTCGAGTAGTGAATTCATCGTAACATGTAGTATACAGGATATTATTAACCTTTGAATCTTTCTAACGATCAATTAATTGTTTGTTAAGGATACTAGAAATGTAGTTTTTGAATAAATAAGTATTTCCATTGTCTTGAAAATTATGTATTCGTAATCTTTTCACGAAAAGCCCGGTAATCACTTTCCGGTATACCTGCTATACAATTTTGTAAATATTGCCCAAACGGCAAGAAGGAGAATGCAATTGTTTAAAAGTTTTTCTTATCAGTTCGAAAATGAAATCATACTCGTGTACTATCTTCTTCTGGGTTTCCGGGCTGGAACCGCGTCCCTGGTGTAACTACCGACGTTCAGTTTTCAGTGCAACAAACAGTAGCAGCAGTTGAGCCTTGAAGATGTCCCATACGAGTGGGTACGAAACGTCGCCAGTTGTTCCAGTGACGCGGTATCTAAACAGTATGGACCACGACCGCGGAAGTCTACGTACCATACTCGTGTACTATTTGAATTGCATTCTATGCACGCCATCGTTCGTTTTTTTAAATGAAACATAGAGAGCTCTCTTTCTAGTTTGATATCGCTAGGGTTCAACCGAAGAATATAAAACCAAAATTGTAATTTAAATTGTAAACTCATACTATCTTCTTCTGAGTTTCCGGGCTGGAACAACGTTACTGGTATAACTGCCGACGTTTCGTATCCACATCTTCAGGACTCAACTACTGCTGCTGTTTATTGCGTTGAAACTCAGAATCAGTTTCAGTGTAACAAACAGTAGCAGTAGTTGAGCCCTGAAGATGTCCCGTACGAGCGGGTACAAAACGTCGGCAGTTATACCAGTGGCGCGTTTCCAACCCGGAAGCCCAGAAGAAAATAGTATGGACCACGACCGCGGAAGTCTACGTACCAGATTAAATTGTAAACTTTTTTGTGGCAGTACGTGTACGTTTCATCAGAAATACTATGTTTCTATTTGTATTACGGAAAAGTTTAATTTGTTCCAAGAACTTCGCAATGCGCGAATATTTTTCTTTTCAACTGAAACTTGATGATTGTTTGTCGCTTTTTGACATTTGAAGCCTTGCTCTTTTAAAGTACGTTCTAGCAGTATATTCGAACCAATCTAAATTTTTCTTAAATACCTCGCGTAAACATTTACTGAAACTAGTTGTCCTTCGGTTTTATGGAAATTGTTTTCAATCATTATTTCCTAGTACACATTATCTTACACTAACAATACGTTCAACTGATCTGAAAGTCTGTGTGTAAGAAAATATGCGTTTTCGATTTACGATAATGGGTAAAATTGGTACATCTGTCAGACGATGAATAATAAATAATAATATCATTTATTGCCTTTGGTAATAAATAACGCAGAAGTTGCGATGTAAAAATAAATTATGGTAGGATGTACTGGTATTTATAAATCGTCTATCGGTAACGTTAAAAAATTTTCCGACCATTACTAGCATTTATTAAAATTAATTGTTTTTTAGGATCATGACTAACAATATATGATATACTGAATATTTATTACACACGTTTATAACTTATAAATACTACTGTGGGCAAAAAATAGTAAGACTTTGTTTATAATTTTTAAATTCTTAATTTATTCTTCCAAATCTATTTCGTCCCCCTCAATGTAACAGTTGTTAAAGTCAATTTCAGGAATAGCCTTCAATGCGCGTAGCGATTCACGTTTAATGTCTCCAATTGACTCAAAACGGTTTCCCCGGAGCGGTCGTTTGAGTTTGCTGAACAGTCAGAAGTCACACGGAGCTAAATCAGGCGAATACGGTGGTTGCAGCACGATATTGGTTGAAAATTTGGCGAAAAACTCACGAAGAATTAATGCAGTATGCGACGGTGCATTATCCTGGTGCAAAAACCAAGAGTTGTCGGCCCATAATTCTGGCCTCTTTTTACGAATAGCATTGCGCCAACGACGCATAACACTCAAATAGTATTCTTTGTTGACAGTTTGGTCGGTTGGAAGGAATTCGGAGTGCACCACACCTCGATAATCGAAGAAAACTGTCAACATAACCTTGATTTTTGACTTGCTTTGACATGGTTTTTTGGGCTTCGGCTCAGCTTTGATACGATATTCGGCCGATTGATCGTCTATTTCCGGGTCATGAACGTAGATCCAAGTCTCATCTCCAGTTATGATGCCTTTCATTTTGTCTTGATAGTCGGAAAGCATTTTTTCACAGACGTCAACGCGACGCTGTTTTTCGAAAAAATTGAGTGATTTTGGAACAAATCGTGTTTTCACTTTCTTAGGCCCAAATGATCTTTCACTGATCCTTCTGATATTCCAACGATGCCAGTAAGGTCTCTGACTGTTAATCGTCGATTCTCAAGCACCAATTCCTTTATTCTATTGACGTGTTGATCATCAGTTGATGTTGATGGCCGTCCTGGACGTGGTTCGTCATCAGCGCGTTCTCGACCCCCTTTGAATAATTTGTACCAATCAAAAACACTTGCTCGCGACAAACAATTATCACCGAAGGCCTTTTGCGACATTCTGAACGTTTCGGCACCAGAAATTTGATTCCGTACACAAAATTTAATGAAACTTCTTTGTTGAATAATTTCACTCATTGTAAAAATCGTCGAATGCACGTTTTGTACTTCAGAAAGACAAGCGTATACTAAACACTAATGATTATTTTGATGTGACGTTTGGCATAGATGTCTCTGACAATCATACCAATCTAGAAAAAAAATATTTCGACGAATGGGTTTTCGCGCGAAATTTAAATTAAAAAGTCTTACTATTTTTTGCCCACAGTAGTATATATTCAATTAAAATTGTAATCGCTTTAGTAGTAAGAAATAAAATTTTTCTTTGAATATTTAGAATTTTATTATTTTGGGTATTTATTGCTTTCGCCCTTGACATTTTTTTTTGTTTGCAAGCAGTTTTAATCTCTAATTTTTAGCTTGCCAATTATCATGGTTATCGACAAATACTTACAAATAATATCAATTTGGAGTATAAAGAAATTTTATCTGCTACAAATAATACCCAAATGTACAGTAAAATTTATTCACAAACAATAATTATCAATCATCTAGCAGATATCGAATAACATGTGAAAAACACGAAAATCTATCAAACCACAGCGTGCAACAAAGGATGACTTCTATCAGTTTTCTTGTCAATCGTTTGGGTAGTTTCCAACTAACAAAAGTGAGATACGAAAGAGAGTTGCATTTTATTAAGAACGTTGCGAGATATAATGGTTTTGATTCGGAATTAATCAATGGATTTGAATTTGATGGAGCCTGTGGTTGATTGACTTGATCAATAAGGTTGATATATAACCCCTTTCCACAATTAACTATTCGTAAATTCTGTATACGCATTTCGACAACCAAGTTGTCATCATCAGCAGATAATTTCAAAGTGTCGCACCTGGTAAAACACGGCAAAAAAATTGCACGAAAAAACAAACTCCGTACGCGATCCTCACCGTTCAAAACCAAGATGTGCACTGTGTCTGTTTCACAAGATTTTTAAAAAATACTTTTACTTAAACTAACATGCACTATATTGAAAAAGGTTATTATGGTCAAGCAAGTGATTTATGTGTGTTTTATGATATTATTCCTCTTGTCTTTCAGTAGAGAGAAAAGAGGGGTTTGCAAGGGCCCGGCGTCATTGAAGTTCACCACATGGCTTAAATTCTTTAAGATGTGCATGCTTTCATACGCGTCCAGTTCGCGATAATTGTACACGTTCTTTATCAAATGTAAACAATCCATATTAACACTGTGGTTATTTTCTAATACATGTCTCGCTATACCCGATTTTTCCGGTCGGTTGAATTTTATGTGCGAAAGGTGTTCTTTATACCTGGTTTCGATCGATCTTTTAGTTTGGCCGATGTATTGTCTATTGCACTCTAAACATTCAATTCGGTAGATTCCCGATTTTTTATTCTCTTCAATTTTGTCTTTTGCATTTCCTAATAGCATTTTAAGGGAATTATTAGGGCGGGAACAAACTTTAAACCCGCGATCTTTAAAAATACTATTCAGATTTTTTGTCACACGATGGAAAGGTAAACAAACAAAATGCTTTTCCCGATTGCTCTGTGGTGAAAGACATGTGGTATCACGGATTGTTTTTCGTATGTTGGCCTTTCTGATTAATCCATTGATTATTTCCGAATCGAAACCGTTGTGTACCGCGATATTCTTAATGAGGTTCAATTCTCTTTCATATCTTACTTTTGTTAGTGGGAAATTGATCAATCGATTAATCAGAAAATTGAATGAAGCCATCTTCTGTTGCATGGATTAATTAGGAGGGCTAACATAAAAAAGATAATTGGGGATACTTCACGTCTGTCACCTCAAAGCAATTTATAGGTTTACCATTTCACCCTTTGGGTAAAAATTTAAATGGTGTTTTTAAAGGGCGCGGTTTTTAAGTTATATTTTAGTCCACTAACTTTATTAAATTCCTCTTAGGAAATGCGAATGACAAAGTCGAGGTCAAAAAGCAAATCGGGAATTTACGAAATTAAATACCTAGATTGCAATAAACAACATATAGGTCAGATAAAACTACAAATCCAGTATAATGAACATATGACGACGAACATCAATTTTAATCGACCCAAGAAATCTAGTTTAGCAGAACATGCGTTATAGAATAATCATAACGTAATAGCGGATTGTCTACATTTGGTTACGAACGTGTATAATTACCGTGAATTACATATCTATGAAAGCATATATATTTCGAAAACAGGAACCATGTGTTAAATGTCGATAGAGTTTCGATCCCTTACTCATGCCTGTTTCATTTCATAGAAAAATAATATAAGACCAACGAAAGTACCTTGTAATTACTTAGTTTAACATTAGAATACAATTTAAATTGTGTGAAACGAATATACAGGATGTGTTTGGTTTTCGATGGTGAATTGGTGAATGTCTAGTACGGGCTTTACTTCTGTGTGCGTTTTTGAAGTAGTTTCAGGTGTGACACTGCGATTCATTATCTACTGATGATGATGATAGCTAGTCATCGAAATACGTATACTAAATAGAAACATTATTGTGGAAAGGGGTTGTTAATTGATTAATTTAATCAACTACAGTCGCCATTAAAATTTACCTATCAGAATGCGTCATCACAGATCAGTCTAATAAAAAATCTCTGCATAGCTTTTCTATATTCTAACGATAGTAGTACAAATATATCGCGAAGCGGTGTATTGGGTCTATTGTTATTTACAATTTTTGTATCTGAATTTGGACAGGGTATAGTTTACATTCTCTTGTATCTAGTTTAATTAATTTTATTCAAGATTTCAGTGTGGCATGGTCGAAGCACCCAGAAAGAATCTAAGAAAAAAAAACAGGACGATAAACAACATGGGGTAGAATATGGTAATTGCAGATTTAAAGATTTGAAGATAGAAAGGATGCAAAAAATTGAAAAGACTAACCCAGCACTGGTCCTAAAAGGTATATACCGGATGCCCCATGCCATTCCTTTACTTTTTGTGTACTACGTCCGCTGAAACTAAACACCAGTGTGTGTTTGGTTAGCGTTCTGTATGAGTTTTACCACGAATCCAGGTGCGACATGCTGATCATGACAATCTAGTTGTCGAAATACACAGTCTGTCACAGAGGAAACCGAACTTTTTTAAAATAAAAACAAAAGCTTACTATTTTGGTAAAATTTAATTTTATTGAAAGTAGTAGCCTTCGACTTCAATACAACGTTTTGCACGATCAATAAACATGTCGAAGGAATTTGTAAGTTCGTCTGTAGAGATGTCCTTCAAGATCGCTGCCGTTGCCTTTTTAATGGTTTTGACGTCAGCATAACGCTGTCCTTTCATCGGTAAATCTAGTTGGTGGTTAAAATGCCAGTTGTAGTTATAAAACCAGTGATAAGCGTCGAACGATGAAATGGTGCATTATCATGTAGCAAGCGCCAGCTACCGTTTTCACGATATTGAGGACGCACACGACTAATACGCGCCAAAAGACGCTCCATCAAGATAATATACAGCATTGGCTCTCTGACTAGTGGGTACAAACTTAGACAGACTGTGTACGCATACAGAGTATGAATATTGAAGTGGCAAGGGTCTTTTTTGCCTGTTTTTGATTAATTCGTTTTAGTGATCTTACACTAATATTCAAGTTATTGCACATTATCCTACGGGTCAATATTCGAAACTTCTACTACTTTTTGCAAAACTCTTATCGCGTTCTCATCATTAGTGATGGTTTTTGCAAATAAATATTGTTTGTACTTGACAAATCTACTACTTATATTATAAACCTGGTTTTCAAACGCTTAAACGCTTTGAATATTCTGTCTGTAAATTTTATTTGCTAATGAACAATTTGGGTTGCCCCTAACAAGGGGAAAAACCGTGTCTATAAGTTCTTCTGTTAAATAATTCATATTGTAAAATGAAAAAATAACAAAAACGGGTAACAAGTAACAAATAATAGGAAGCGAGCAACAAATAATAATAAAAACAACAAGATGAATGCAATTTTTAAATAAATATGCGTAAAAACTATGATGCGAAAGTAAAGATGGTGAATTTGATATTTAATTACATGCTTTTGTTTTATTTGTTATCACAAGTTATCACAATTAGTACTTTCTTTAAATATTCTGGGTAAATTTCTTATGGTTAACAACACGTGCTAAATATTTTGAAATTTTAGCATAAACTACAGATAAAAATAACTTACTGATTCAGCTACTTATTAAATAAATTTATCTCAGAAGGTTTTACGATCGCATTACTTTATGTTGGCTAATAGAAGGTTCCTTTTTATATTAAATTATCTGTAATTCAAAAAGTATTAACTTTGGATATAAGGAATGTTAAATGCGATTGACAGAGAACTTAAAATTATATCAAACGGCATAAAATATACAAAGTGTTCCGTTCGAAGAAAATCGAGTTGCATCCTTTTAAAGAAGCTATAATAGATTTTCATTTTTGAAACACCTTGTATAATCAAAAAAAAAAGCAAAGAGCCCCACACCACATCGCCGTTCGTATTCTGTATAAACACATACAGTGTGTGTTTGGTATTGGGGGAAAGTAGTGAGCGGAATTTTACGTATGAGCTTTACTGGGGATCCAAGTATGACACTGTGATTAACTGTCTGCCTGCTGTTGCTGACAACTTAATTGTCGAAATACGTATACAGAATACGAACATTAATGTGACAAGGTGTTTTTCACCTTTTTTGATTAATTCTATTAATCGCGGTTACCAACAAAATCTACACCCTGTATAACACAACGAAGATATTTAGCATAGATTGTTCAACTTGAAGTAATGTTACAATTATATCGGAGAATTGTTGCAAAATAATAATTAATAAAGACGATGTTAATTTTCAAAGAGAATTATGTAAAAGAATTATCTGTTCTTAAATATATCGAAAATAGTTTTCTTTTATTCTGGCCTTGGAATCAATGCCTGTATGTCTGAGAGACGATAAACTTACTGTAGATAGAGAACAGATTTGGAGAATAACGGAGACACGAATTTCACATTTCGGGGCCTATTGAAATAGTTAACAATGACACACAAGGATTCGGCCAACGGATAGAAGGATAGAAAACCCACGCAGGAAGAATAAAAGAAAGTTCTATTCTTTACCAACATCAAATCCTTATTTTGCATTGTGTCATTCTTCCAGTGTATGGTATTTTCCATCGTTTGTTCCATTTTTGTTTTATTTTTCATAATTGTATTTTCAAAATTATTTTCGAAAATACAATTATAATTCAGAATAAATTAAACTTAAATTTTTTGTTTATGTTTTACATGAAAATGACAATTAATATGAATACATTAGTTGTTTGACACACATATGACTACCATCTAATAGTGTACGTTTACACCTGATGTTTAAGCAAAAATTTTATTTGAACACCGTGCAAATATAAACCTAGGACATTACAAACTTCATAGCAATTGTCGATCCAAAGAGTGTTTCAAATTGCGCGTTTTTTTTAAGAATAAATAAAATATAATGGCGCACTGAATTTGTTTGGATATGTGGGCCTTTAGAAATTGTGATGTATGACATTTATAAAAATGGCTTCGTACACGGTAAAACAACGCGTTCAAATTGTTGAATTATTTTATGAAAATCAGCGTTCTGTGAATAGAGTTTTTAGAAAATTACGTAAATTTTATGGTTTACATAATCGTCCATCTGAAAGCACTATTGGTTGAATTATTAAAAAATTTCAAGAGATCGGTTCCGTGGAAGATAGAAAAAGTGAAAAATACAGTCGTAGTGGTCGTTCGCAAAAAAATTTTGGTTTGGCTCGTGAAAGTGTTGCTGAAGATACTAAAGTGTCCACTAGACGACGTTCACAACAACTCGGACTTAGTGGATCAACAACATGGCGTATTTTACACAAGGATTTTGCTCCGAAGGCATATAAGGTTCAAATAACACAAGAACTGAAGCCATTAGATCATTTAAAACGTCGTTGATTTGTCAATTTCATCAATGAAGAACCAGCTGATTTTTCTCAAAAAATAATGTTTTCCGATGAGGCACATTTTAAACTTCGTGGCTGTGATAATAAACAAAATTGCCGTATCTGGGGTGAGGAAAATCCACGAATTATTCATGAGAAACTTATGCATCCTAAACGAGTTACTGTTTGGTGTGCATTATGGTCAGGTGTGTAATTGGACCTTACTTCTTTGAAAATGCTGCTGGTGAAGGTGTAACTGTCAATGGTGATCGATATCGTCGGATGATAACCGAATTTTTGTGGCCTGAATTAATGAATATTAATCTACAGGATATGCGGCTTCGACAGGATGGCGCTACACCTCACTTTGCACACGAATCAATTGATTTATTGAGAGAAAAATTTCCCGGACGTGTAATCTCAAGAAACGGTGATGTTAATTGGCCACCAAGATCATGTGATTTGACACCGTTAGACTATTTTCTTTGGGGTTTTGTAAAAAGTCCGGCTTATGAAAACAATCCACAATCAATTCCTGCTTTGAAAGATGAAATTATTCGTGTCATTGGTGAGACGGAGCCTCAATTATGTCAAAATGTCATTGAAAATTTTAACAAAAGAGTGGACGTCTGCGGAGCTACAAGAGGAGGCCATTTGGCAGATATTATTTTTCGCATATAAATGTGATAACTGCTACTTCGATTGCCAATAAAAAGTTTTTGAAAGCGAATGCAAATTATGTGTTTTATTTATTCTTTAAAAAAACTGCGAAATTTGAAACACGCTTTACTTTTCGCTAATGCAACTAGTTCACAAAATCCAAGTACTGGTACTTATGTAATTGTCTAAGCTTTGGCTAGTTCGTCTCACTTTTTCATTAAGTTGTATATTACTATGACCTTTTATCCAATAAAATTGCGTATTTGTTAATTCTTTCTTGAAGTCTGTCACTACATATCTAAAATAATAAGGCATCTTTTATTACATTGCGTGGGATTTGTAGACGATATGAACATTTTTAATATAATTACAATACTATTACACTTACAATCTTTAGAATTTATACAATATTTTAAAGCTTTTAAGATTGGATTTGCTTCTGCGATAAATACGGAAGAACTAGCTTGCATCGAGTTGAAAAGTTTCTCTGTGTTTCATTATTAAGGAAGTAATACGTGCAACCACAGCAGTAATCGTTCTTAGAACCATCGATAAATATTATCAGGGCATCCGATAGTTGGTGTAAAATTGATAAGAACAACTTTTTATATTAACGTTTATTCCTTTATCGAAAACAGTTCAATGTCAGCATGGAGTTTATAACATAACCTCGTCTTATTATGTACCAGGATACCTGAAAATGTAATAATAATATACAGGGTGATCCATTTAAAATAAAAAAAGCTACCAGTTGTACCGGAGAGCCATTACCGGTTTTTCTAACAGATGTCTCTAGATTTAAGTATGTAATATTATGATTTGACACATACGTCACTTTATTCTACTGACATCAAGCTTCCAAGTCATTCATGTTATATTTTGCGAAAGTAACTCTGAAAATGTCGAGGTTAGTGCTTGGAAAAGTGCATTTGCGGCAAGCATTACTTTTTTTATTTAAAAAAAAGTCGCTGAAAATCATCGTTTGCTGGTAGAAACTCACGGTGAGCATGCTCCAACCATAAAAATATGTGAGGCGTAGTTTCGACAATTTAAAAGTGGTGATTTCAATATGCAAGACAAAGAGAGTTCTGGTAGACCGAAGAAGTTTGAAGATGCGAAACTGCAAGAGTTATTGGATGAAGACCGAACCCAAACTCAAAAGCAATTGGCGGAAGCGTTAAACGTGGCCCAAGAAATGATTAGCGACCGGTTACGAGCAATGGGAAAAATCCAAAAGATGGGAAAGTGGGTCCATATCAATTTAATGACAAACAAATGGAAAATCGAAAAATCGTCAATGAAATGTTTCTTCAAAGGTATGATCCGATGTCATTTTTGGATCGAATAGTGACGGGTGATGAAAAATGGATTTACTTCGAAAACCCTAAATGCAAAAAATTAAGGTTATCACCTGGCGAAGGCAGACTTATCGACTCCAAGGCCAAATCGTTTTGGTCGCAAGACAATGTTCTGTGTTTGGTGGGACCAGAATGCCGTTATGTATTACGAACTGTTGAAACCTGGTGAAACAGCTAATACTGTTCGCTACCGACAACGAATTATCAATTTGAACCGTGCATTGATAAAAAAACGTCCAGAATGGGCCTGAAGACAGGGCAAAGTGATTTTACAGCACGATAACGCATCTTATACAGCAAAACCGATCAAGGAAGTGTTGATAGCACTTGGATGGGACATAATATCGCACCCACCGTACTCTCCAGACCTTGCCCCGCTCGACTATCACCTTTTCGTATCAATGGAACACGCACTTGTAGAGCAGCACTTCGCCAATTTCGAAGAAGTTAGAAAATGGCTCGATAATCGATTTTGCTCAAAAGGCAACATTTTTTTTGGGCTGGCATCCATAAATTGCCTAAAAGTGGGTAAGATGTGTAGAATCAAATGGCCAATGCTTTCAAAAAATAAATGTTTCGATTTTCTTGAAAATTATGTAGTTTTTTTACGAAAAAAACCGGTAATGACTTTCCGGTATATATATAATCTTTTTGAATATTGGTATCATCTGTATACGTTGTCGGATATGGACAGTAGGTATATGAAAATTTTCGTATGCATATTGATAGGAAAACGCTTTTGGTTGAACGCTTTCAAAGTACGCATTCCATCACTTACATATATTTTGATTCGGAGTTTTTGTTGCCTTCCTTATTTCATTGTAAACGAAGTCAAGTAGTTAAATATAAAAGTGTTAAATAGGAGAGCTTTAAAAAACTAACAATACCTACATTTTACAACCTTTGTAGTATTTCTTATTTTTCATGAATCGATAAGCTAATTAATAAAAATAATAATGCGATTTTTATTTAATCTCGCGTTGCATATATAATAGCATATGGTTATTAATGCGATAACGTATTCAGGTGAAAACTAAAGTTTATTACCATGAAATTTATACAGCATGAATCACTTATATACTTACATATATACTTTGCTTGTTTGAGACGCTTTGTAAACAAATATTGCCTCCAATCTTAACCACAAACATACAAATTGAAAATTTCAATTTCTCTTTTAATTTAAGCCAAATTATGTTATTTCTACCAAAAATAAACCTTCTGATATTTCTAAATATAAAACTAAAGTTGATTGAATCGAAGTAATCTTCTAATAAAACGAATTTTCCTATGTCCAAGAATAATGTTTAATATTTACCTAAACGATTAAGTTGAGGTATTAATGGATTGGTATGATTAATATCTACCTAGAGCGAAGTATATTACAGGACTTTTATTTTATGTTAATTTGCTCTTTAATATTTGCTCATTATAGATGTTACATGGCACAAATTTATTGACGATTTTTTTTTCGGGATTGCCGTTCTGTGGGTGGCAAAGCAAAATATGCGTTTGTATGTGTTAAACAGTTAGCAAACAACAAGTAAATAAACACATCTGTTCCATTGGGTTATAGGATGTTAATTAAATATTTGGTTTGCTCGTAAACGTTCGACGGATTTTCGAAGATAAACAGATATACAAGTACATCTCGGGTTAATAATTCGTAGTGTATGTTATCATCGACGGCTAAAACTAATTACAACTGACTTCCCCACATCCAACAATATTAGTCCTTTACATATATCAGTCCAAATATTTTGTTTTGTTCTATTTACGTTATATAATACGAATCAATGTGGAATTTAATTCGCATTATCATGTTTTAAAATTTGAAATCAATGGAAAATTGGTTTAATTTAAATTTATTTGTTTTGTATACATCAATAAGTTTGTAGTATTCTAGGTCAGTTATGAGTGAGTTTCAGTGAACATTTGGATTAGTAATTTCCTTTTTTTTTTAGTAATGAGTGTCTAAATCTTAACGTCTGTCTTGTCTTCTTTAAGATTTGTCACGACCATGGAAGCGAGAGTTCGTATTCGGTATACACTTCGGTAACACTTCGGTAACACCCCAATTTTATGTGTTTCCTGAAATACGGATTATCTTTCGAAAAATCTGTATTATAATTATTCAACAATATTATTAGTGGAAGTAATTCCATATGAATTTCTACGAAAATCTTAAATTGTTTATGATATATCGTATAGGTGTCATAAATTGGAAAAATACCATAAATATTATATAGGCTAATCCCTACAGTATTAACAGTTGTACCTGCATTTCCGAAAGGTATTACCAATATTGTGTTATTATACTAACTAATTACAATATTAGGATGTGTTATTCAAAAAGGAAAATAAATTTTATGTCAGTCGTCGTTCATCTTTTGTTGCAAAAACAGTGAAATAGAGAGTTATTGTGAATATTTTAATGCAATGCCGAAGACGAAGGAATTATCTGTTGAAGTGCGTGCTATGATAATTGCTTATCATCGTACGAGTAAAAGTAATCGCGAAATTGCAAAAGAATTACGATTAAATCGCAGAACCGTTGATTATAACCTTAAAAAATTTGAAGAAAGTGGTACATTTTCCAACAAAGAAGATCTGGACGACGCAAAGCGACGACATCTGCAGATGACCGGCATCTAATACGGATAAGTAGATGTGATAGACGAAAAACAACACCAGAAATTAATTAAATTAGTGTGCCCACGGTACAGACAAGGTTGAGGCAAGCAGGTTTGTACGGAAGAATTGCTCTGCTAAAACCTACGAAAGCAAACCGAGATAGAACGACTAAATTGGGCTAAAGAACATAAGAATTGGACGATTGATAAGTGGAATAATGTGTTGTGGACATACGGATCGAAGTTTGAACTTTTCGGTAGTAAAAGGCGAATATTCGTAAGAAGATCCGCAGGAGAAAGAGTACTGCTAGAATGTATTGCGCCTACCGCAAAACATGGAGGAGGTTCAGTAATGATTTGGGGGTGTTTTGGTGGAAGATCTGTAGGCGATCTCGTCAAAATTGAGGGAATGCTAAGAAAAGAAGGCTACAAGGAAATTTTAGAAAATAACGCTGTTCCTTCAGGACTAAGGATTCTTGGCGAAAACTTTGTATTTCAACAGGACAACGATCCGAAACACACTTCTAGATTATGTGGTGATTACTTGCGTCAACTAGAAGAGCAAGGGCAAATCTCTATAATGGCATGGCCAGCTCACAGTCCTGATCTGAACCCAATAGAGCTTCTTTGGGAAGAATTGGACCGGAATGTTCGAGAACGTGCTCTATCATCCACCACTGTACTGTGGGAACAACTTCAAGAAGCCTGGGCACAAATTACAGAAGATACACTGCAAAAATTAATTCAAAGGATGCGGCGGTTATGTGCCGTAATTATCAAAAATAAAGGTGGGCACATTGATGAGAGCAAAATTTAATAATAATTAATGATAAAGTTTTTATATAAGAAAAATGTAACTATTTTATGTTTATTTTACACTATCGTATTGGTACAATAAATAAATTTTCAGTACACATTTGATAGTTTAATAATTTTGGCCAAAACTAAGGGTGGGCAAATAAATATGACCGGTAGTGTATGTAAAGTGCCGCATGGCTTTCTTAGTGATTCTCGACAATGGATATAAAGTCAAATGTTTGAGAAATGTATGTATTGTTGTAAAACAAAAGATGAAGAGTAAAATTAGATGGAGGTTGTGCATAGTGTGTAGATGTATTTCGACAACTAAGTTGCCATCGTCAGCAGATAATTAATTATTGTGTCGCACCTAGACCTGCGCGCAAAAACCAGACACACACTGATTTATTTCACAGACAATGTAATATGTTTCCCGATCTTAAAACTAACACTTATACTAAAGTAAATCCCCGCTTCTACTTATGAACCTTTTATAAAAATCATCTTTTAGGAACTCATAGAGGCAAGAATATATTGTCGGACTTTTATCTATGTTTAACACGTTTTTTTTTCACAATAAATATGCTCTCGTAACTGTCCAATTCACGATAATTGTTTATATTTTTGATTAAATGTAGATAATTGGCGGTTACACTATGATTAAATTTTAAGCACGTGTTTTGCCAAACCGGATTTCTCGGGTCGACTAAATTTGAAGTGCTAGATATCGTCTTTATACCGGGTTCCTATTGAGCGTTCAGTTTTACTTATATATTGTTTATTACAATCTCAGTATTTTTATTTCATAAAAAATTGTATTTGAGAAAAAGAAGTTTTGATAAAAACTCGAAATTCTGCTTATTAGACAGTTTTAATTAAGGCAAAAATTAATGAAAAAAATCATGTTCTCAGAGGAGAATCGAAACCCTGTCCACCGCTTACCGGGCAGGCCGAAATACAGCCTCATTTACTGCGAAGAGTGGGCGAAAATTGAACCTCCAGATTAAGGCATGTATGCGCCAGTCGCGGCGGATACATGCCCGAAACCATATTCAAACATTAATGCCATAAAATTGTCTTATAAATAAAGCCAATTTCATGGATATTAAAAACATTTTTCCGTATTTTATTTCAAATTAAAGTTCTCCACCTCAAAAAAAGACACACATTACGTATCCTAATAGTTTTTAGAAAAATAAATAAAGTAGTTTTCTGAGTGCGATTTCGATAAATCACCTTGTATATGATGACAACGATAATATTTAAATTTGGAATTTCCACAATTCTAATGAGAATCTGGTAATTTATTCAGGATTAGTTTACTAAATATATCCGTAATCTAAACCTTGAATTCGTTATTTATGGCGATATGAGGGCGGATATACGATGTAGAATTTAATCAAATAAATGTTCTTTGTTGAAGTGTTAGTGATTCTGGAAAATATACGCTAAATTATTACCTACATTTAAATGAGAATTAGCCGATCTTCTGATTAGCTAGCATGATGTCATAATATACTTTGGGTCTTAATAAACACGAGATTTAGACATGTGCACAATTGAGGGTTTACATGCTGCGCTAAAACCGCTGTATAATTTCATGTAAAATGTAGCTGTTTTCTTTCCAGAGTTTCAAAATACGTGCCTTCACTGATTTCCTTTATCTACACAGAAATATTATTCAAAGTACTTCTTGGTCGACTTATTTAGGATTCGACAGATTAAATTCGAGTAAATATACAGACTGTTGTTGTCGTTTGAATTTATGCGAAGTTCCTTGCGAGTTTCACTTGCTTCTAAAATACTTAACCACGATGTTATATATACTGTAATTTCAGACTGGAGTGTCAACATATTAAAATAAATAGATTCTTATTATTGACAAAACTGTTAAATAAATAACTTGTTTCTTATTCACTATCGATTATAAAGGATGTTTCAAATTGCACGGTTTTTTTAAAAATAAATAAAATATAGATGCCGCACTGAATTTGTCTGGGTATGTAGACATTTAAAAAGTGTGATGTATGACATTTATAAAAATTGTCGAATTATTTTATGAAAATCAACGTTCTGCGAAAAGAGTTTTTAAAAAATTACGTGAATTTTATGATTTACATAATCGTCCATCTGAAAGCACTATTGGTCGAATTATTAAAAAATTTCAAGAGACCGGTTCCGTGGAAGATGAAAAAGGTGAAAAATACAGTCGTAGTGGTCGTTAACAAGAAAATATTGGTTAGGTTCGTGAAAGTGTTGCTGAAGGTCCTGAAATGTCCATTAGACGACGTTCACAACAACTTGGACTTAGTGGATCAACAACATGGCGTATTTTACAGAAGGATTTAGCTTCGAAGGCATATAAGTTTCAAATAACACAGGAACTGAAGCGATTAGATCATTTAAAACGTCATTCATTTGTCAATTTCATCAATGAACAAACAGCTGATTTTTCTCAAAAAATAATGTTTTCCGGTTAGGCACATTTTGAACTTGGTGGCTATGTTAATGAACAAAATTGCCATATCTGGGGTGAGGAAAATCCACGAATTATTCATGAAAAACCTGCTGCAAAAGGAGGCCATTTGGCAGATATTATCTTTCGCATATAAATGTCGTAACTGATACTTCAATTACCAATAAAAAGTTTTTGAAAGTGAATGCAAATTATGTTTTATTTATTCTTCAAAAAAAACGTGAAATTTGAAACACCTCTTACTTTTGCATCTTACATTCGCCATCTTCGATGGCGATGATGTATATGTACTTGTAATCACGATTTATGCTCGCACTGTATACTATTTTCACATTTTGCATCCGTCATCTTGTATCTGCTATCTTGCATCTACAATCCTACCTCCTCCATCTTGCACGGACCATCTTACATACACCATTTTCGTCACGACTTAGGTTCGCTTTGTATACTATTTCCGTACTCGGAATGAAAGCGGTGGAGGTATTTACCGCTTTTCGGACGCCATGACTTTGGGAGTAACTCATGTGGAGAATCCGCCTAAAATCCACGAATCTCTACTACAACAGCATTAGTGAGTGTTGTATATAGCATATTAAATACCTTAAACAAAACAAAATGTCGCCTTTATAGCTGATATATTGAAAGTTTTCGATTTCAAGGAACACAAAATCCTAATTAGTAATTTGGAACATTTTGGTATTCGAGAATGCAAAGAATGAAGAAAACAATTCCTCCCTCTATCGTCCAAACATGCAATTGTCCAAAAGAACGAAGTGCGCCTCCGTTTCACCAAATGTACAGCCATGCTATCTCTGTGTGTATATAGATAGAATACTTTTGAATTTAGCATACACTATATGGCTTTTTCAACGCCATACGATAGAAGGCGGTCTTGATTTTTCATGCTTCGCTGTATTGTAAACGATACGATAACCCACAGAGAAACAGTTCGTTAATAAAACCACGGTTTACCTGACGATAACTTATATACTCGAAACGCGTCGTAAATAGAGTATTATTAACATTTGAAAGATTTTCAAACTTTCACAGTTAAGGATAGTAAATACTAAGTCATGTTAAACTACTATCTTCTTCTGGGCTTCCGAGCTGGAACCGCGTTACTGGTATAACTGCCGACGTTTCGTATCCACTCGTATGGGACATCCTTAGGGCTCAACTACAGCTACTGTTTCTTGCACTGAAACTGTCGGCAGTTATACCAGCGACACGGTTCCAGCCCGGAAGCCCAGAAGAAGATAGTATGGACCACGACCGCGCAAGTCTACGTACCAGATCATGTTAAACTACTTTGGAGATCTAATATGTAATTAACATAATTAACATCAATAAACGGCAAGGAATCATTAATAGTTTGACTTTGATATCATGAATAATGGGGCTATTGAATTGTGAAATATCAAAATCGCCCAATGTTAAAGTACTGTTTGAATAGTAAATGATGTGTTGTCCGAAAAGATTGGACAAGCTTCATAGCCCTATAGGGAGGTATTCTTTGTAATAAAAATAGCATATATGCCTAAATAATCGGAGAGAATTGTGCTGTAACAGGCATCCGACAATATCTATCTCATACTGAAAATAATAGATAATGTATGGTAACCAATTGAGGAGAAATTCAATAAAATGTATCTACGTCAGTCACTCATTTTATAAACACATAAATATTATATAAAAACGATCTAAATACGTAATTTCGCATAAGACTAATTGAGCGAAAGTAATTTGAGTGAATTCTCATCTAATATATTTAAGTGATAGTAAGTACAGCGATTATGGAGTCACCTAGACCGTAACACATCAATTATGCTACTATATATTAAACGAAATACCCACATAATTATACTTTAAAAGAATCCATTTAGATAATGACCGTGCATCTTGATGTACTTACCCAGCGAAATATATTTTTCCAATATCATTACACCCATAAAACTACTAAATGGCATGTCTTAAGATGGGATAGTTCGGGAAAATGAAGAAGACTGAATTTTATGTATTTAACAGCTATATTCTTTCTTAATTCGTCGAGAATAAAAGATTAAAAGAATAGTGGACCTTTTGTATCTCGTAAAACTTGTTGTAAAAAATAAAAAGTAATTTTTTTTTGTATGAAAGTAACAAGAAAGATGTTAATAATAGGTGAATGAATATAGAAAACCACAATTAAAAAGGAAAATACAGACACTGGCCACATATACGAGGGTAACTACAAAAAGTCTACCTAGCCATGACAAAAACAGCTAATTGTGCGTTGCCTAGCAAGGTTCAACAGTGACATTTTTCTTCTGATATGTTAAATTTGATTTTAATTCGGCAGTAAATTTTTTACCCCGCAGCTCTTTTTTCATTTTCGGAAACAGGTAATAATCACTCGGGGCCAGGTCTGGGCTGTAGGGTGGGTGATTCACAATTTCGAAGCCCACCTTATGCAGGGCAGCTAACGCAACGCGGCTCTTGTGGACGGGTGCGTTGTCGTGCAAACGCAGAACACCTTTTGTCAATTTTCCCCGTCTTTTCTCTTTAATGGCTTCTTTTAGTCGCTCTAATATTGAAGCGTAATATTCTCCGGTTATAGAAACACCTTTATCTTTATAATCAATCAACAATATTCCTTCCGCGTCCCAAGATACCGTTGCCATTAGTTTCCCAGCTGATTGTGACACTTTAAATTTCTTGGGAGGTGCTGTGCCCTTTTTATGCCACTGCATGGAGTCTTGTTTAGACTCAGGTTCATAATGATGAACCCAAGTTTCGTCTCCAGTAACAATTCCACTCAATACACCATCCTTGTCTTCATTACAGAGATCCAAAAATGCACGCGAACACTCTACGCGCTGTTGTTTTTGCGGCGGCGTGAGCATTCTCGGCACCCACCTTGCGCTGACCTTAGACATGCCGAGATGATCGTGTAGGATTTTAAAAATTGTTGTATCGGATACTCCAACCATTTCTGCGAGTTGTTTCTTCTTTAGTCGAGCATCTTCGAGTATAATTTGTTCAACTTTTTGGATAAGTGCTGGCGTGGTCACCTCAATGCTCCTGCCCTGCCTCGGGTCGTCTTCAAGGGATTCCCTTCCTTGTTTAAATAAACTATGCCACTTGTACACCATGGTTTTTCCTGGACAAGAGTCGCCGTAAACCAATGACATCTCATTCGCTATGGTCGCGACTGATTTTCCTTGCCTGGTAAGGAACTTTATAACGGCACGATATTCGATTTTTTTCCATATTTCACTTTTCACTCCTGATTATGTTACTTGGTTGACGATAGCTCAAAGACTAACTGTCTAATAACAATGAAACTTCGTATTTATACTAATCATGAGTCGCTGCACAGGCCACGCCCCCAATGCGCCTACTCACCCCTCTACAACCCGCTCATTCCGCGAATATAAAAACGCTCCCTCGTATAATATAGTATATTATCCTCTATAAATAAATTTATGAAATTAATCTTCTGCCCCGATCAGCACGCAAGTTATTCATAACAGAACAACGTAACACTCACCGAATTATCTAAACAAACATACCTAATTTTCAAATGAAATAAAATAATCCACAACACACATTCTACAAACGTATGCTTATTGATTTGTTTTTACGTAATAAAATTCTCGTGTAGTTTTAAAATCTCTTTTTTGCAAATTTTATTAAGTACACGTGCTCTTGAAGAATTTTTCGGTAATGCTTCTGACATAAGTGGCACATTACTCTCAAAAATAAAAGGGAAGGGAAATTTTAAGCCGATTGCATCGGAGGAAGTTTAGGTATTGACCAATAAAATGCAATGTACGGGAAAAATATCAAGAGTTTTATCTTACTTTAATGTTCGTAACAAATTCTTTCATATTTCTTTGAAAATCGAACTGACGTAGATGTATAATATTGTGTTTAATTCTCTTTTTCTTTTATTAGTTTATTATTATTTCTAATTTAATAAATTTGCATTTATTAATATTTAAATCAAATTGTGATTGCAAAATTTACTTTAAATGTACTAATTTTTAAAAATAATATCAATACAATGAACCATAACGATATTATGATTAGTATTACTTATAACTGTATTATGATAGTCAGTTTACGCAATTTACATATATTACCACTCTTCTATCGATCGGATTACAGTTTTTTCAAAATATTTCTTATCAGATTCGCGTCATATACGATAAAAAGTTTTTTGTAATATTTGTCGGGTAATTGTGGAGCATTGACATATGTTTTGATGTAATATATAGTTACCCGTTTAATTAAATATTTTTAAGCCCCATTCTACGAGGGTAGTTTGACAAGTAGTGAGAATGGAAAAGAAAAACGAAAATTTCTTTCCACCTAGTGCCGTTTTCAATTTTGGAAAAAGGTGGAAGTCGGAAGGGGCTAGATCCGGCGAATAAGGCGCATGCGGTACTAATTGGAAATGCAACTCGTGGATTTTGGACAACGCAACTGTGCTGGTATGCGAGGGAGCGTTGTCTTGGTGGAACAGAACCTTTTTCTTTGCCATTCTTGGCCGTTTAGCACGAATCTCAACATTTAATTTTTGTAGAAGTTCTGCATAATATTGTCAATGTAAATGTAGCACCTTTCTGAAGGTATTCAATGAGCAAAATGCCCTTTGAATCCCAAAAAATTGATGCCATCACCTTGTTTGCCAATAAAGTGGTTTTCGCTTTCTTTGGAGGTGCAGAACCACGTTCAAACCATTGTTTCGACTGTTGTTTAGTTTCGGGTGTACTGTAGTGTATCCAAGTTTCATCGCAAGTAGCAAATCGCCTACAAAAATCAACCGGATTCCGCTTATAAAGGTCCTAACACTCATTGGAAATGCGCAAACGAGTGAACTTTTGATCAGTTGTAAGCAATCGCGGCGCTCATCTTGCCGAAAGCTTGGAAAGTCCCAATTCTTTCGTTAAAATGTGGTGTACGCGTTCTGTTGAAATATTTGTCATGTTTATCATGTAATATTATGGATTTTTATAATCCTTTTCTTAGAAGTCACGATTTTGGGTGCTCCAGAGCGCGCTGCATCAACGCAGCTTGTTCTACCACGTTTAAATTCATTTACCCATCTACTTATTGTGGCGGATGATGGAGCAGATTCACCTAATATTTCCCATAACTCATCTTTTATTTCGGTAGCTTTCACACCCTTAATTACGAAGTATTTAATCACCGCACGATACTCTGCTTTTTCCATTTTAACAAAACGAAGTGTTGCTTCTTTTTCAATCAACAGTCAAAAATAAACTAATCAACCGATTTATCTAAATATCGGAATGTAAACATATAAATAGGCAACCTAAATTACAGTGCATTTGTTTTACCAATTAGAGCGCCACCTATGTGTCATTCTCACTACTTGTCAAACTATCCTCGTATTTACTGCAGTATTAGATGAAATAGTGAACGAAGCAAAGAAGGTAGCCAAACCTTATGGGATCGCTTCTTGGAAAATGAAAATGGTCGAATTATTGAAGTTATATTATGCGAATAATATGGTATTAATAGTTAAAAAAACGAAAGAACTCGAAACTTAGAATGGCGCTGTGGAAAATAAATATAAAAATAAGTATAGCAAAGACACAATCACGATACTCTGGACAAAAAAATGACATATAGTATAATGGTAGGCAAATCAATTGGAAGAATTTAAATATTTCGGTTCAATTATGTCAGAGGATGAAAGAACGGAAGGGGAAATAAATGATAAAATAATAAAAGGAAGACGGTTGGCAAGTTAATAAACAATTGCTTTTTGAGCAAGCATAAAAATAGCTGAAGAAATGGGAATAATAATTTTTAAAAGGGTGGTAATACCAATTATTAAATATGATTCAGAAACGTGCACGTTGAAAAAGGACAGAATGAATTAACTGTGACAAGAATGGGCTTTCTTCGAAAGATCGATGACAAAACAAAGAAAGAGCAATTAAAAGTAAACTCTGCTGAAGAAAATATAGAAGCAGGATAATTGTGCTTGTATGGGGCACGTAAAAAGGATGCCTGGGGACAAAATTATCAAACAGGTTTTCGAAGTGAAAAAAATTGGGGAAAACGAGATCAAAGAGAAGAACCGGAAAATCCAGTGTAAAGGAGGTAAGAGAAGCAGTGTTAAAAAGAAATGTAGAATGGGAAACTGCAAATTTGAACGACCACACGCAAGATGAAAAGAACTAAACAGAAACATGCTAGATTCTAGTTCAACTCATATCCAGCCTTACACTTGAACGGTGGGATGGGCACTAGGAATAAGTGTGCACATGTACACAGTGATTTTCTTTTATAATTTTTGTAATAAATACCTCCTTCAGTATACTCCTCTGCTCCATCCCCTACACTGTTCCATGCGAATTTTCCGAAGGTCAAAAGAATTCTGTGAATCATTTTTCATATTTTCATAGGCTTTTTCGCATTTTCTTTCACAGCTTCTACTGTCTTGACATGGGAAATAGAAGAAAGTCACATGGGGCGAGATCTGGTGAATATGGTGAATATTCTAGCAAGGGAATCTCATGATTTACTTAACACATTTTGACACAGTACAACATAGATCGACGCATTTTTCTAATGAAGAAGCGACAGCTTGTTTTTCCACAATTCAAATCGTCGTCTGACTCCTTCGCGAATGGTAACTCGAACCTCAATGAAATCAGTGAATTTCACATTGACGCGTTGTTCTACTTGACCACATTTTTCCGTAGGAGCACAAATGAAAGTTACACTTGGAACGAATGTCACGGCCCAACTGAGCGGCGCGCACTTTTGATAATGACAGCAATAGAAACTCGAAATATCACACGACGTGGTGTTGTACAGTTTGTTGCAAAATAATTGGTCTGATTTTTTATAGCCGTACCTCGTATATCTAATGCGGTGGTCTAACTTAAATTACATATAATTAAAATGTTATGTCTGGAGAAATTGTCTGCGATATAAAGTTAATGGAATTGCTTCTATTGTTATCTAATTATCACTTTTATTACAACCAGTGATTTTTGTTATGTGGTTGATTCGAATACTTGTTAATTAATCAATTTTTATTCATAGCACATTTACTGTAGACGGTGGTCGTAATTACATAGATTACATTTGTTTATTGGGTTGGAGACATTAATCACTTACTATTATAGGACTATATTTATGAATTATCAATTTGCTAATGTTGAGTCAATGATATTATTGGAGACTATTAAATTTAAAATGGAGGTTAAGATGACTTGTCGTTTACAATATAACATTTGCAACTTAAATTTCTTAAATTTAAAGTTTTGAAAACACTAAAATTGATGTTGATTAATGGTACTTTGCTAGCTGTTTTAAGTTACCTTGTATTTTAGAATTAATTAAAGAAGATAAATAAAACTCCCACATCAATGTTCGTATACGATCAACTAAGTTGTCATCATCAGCAGGTAATTAATCACAGTGTCATGTCTTCAAATTTAGATTTTAGGAGCGAGTTTTCTTGAATCTCAATCAACTCCATTTGCAAGTGTATTGGAGCATTTTTTACATTACGTGTGGGCAAGGTGAAAAGTTCTCGGCCTGACAATGAAAGACTGCGATTTAAATTTAAAAAATGATTTTATTTTTCTACATAATCTCCCTTGAGTTCAAAACATTTGGTCCAGCGTTTTTTTAACATCAATATTCCTTCCCGGAAGTGAGAGTCTGGAAGGCTGTCAAAATATTCTTCTACGGTCCTTTCAACTTCTT
Source organism: Dermolepida albohirtum (assembly GCA_031893035.1). Taxonomy (NCBI): domain Eukaryota; kingdom Metazoa; phylum Arthropoda; class Insecta; order Coleoptera; family Scarabaeidae; genus Dermolepida; species Dermolepida albohirtum. Next base: position 37,462 of record JAVIWB010001852.1, on the reverse strand, counting down.
CGTTGGATGTGAATCGCTTTCCCGAAACAAATTTCTTCAAATCTGGGAATAGATGCAAATCTGAGGGTGCCAAATCAGGAGAATAGGGAGGATGGCCGAGAAAATCGTAACCCAAATCCCGTTATTTTCCCATCGCCCCCTTGTGTGCGGGTGCGTTGTCCTGATAAAAATGATTTTTTTCTTCTTCAAACCAGGCCTCTTCTCGCGAATTTTGGCATCCAGCTGGTCAAGAAGGTTAGCGTAATATACGCCTGTAATTGTTCTGCCTTTTTCATGGTAATCAATTAACAAGATTCCTTTTGCATCCCAAAACACGCTGGCCATGACTTTTCCGGCAGATGCGATCGACTTCGCTTTCTTTGGCGCTGAACCACCGGCTTCCACCCACTGCTTCGACTGCTGTTTCGTTTCTGGAGTGTAGTGGTGGACCCACGTCTCATCTATGGTGATAAATCGCCGCACAAAATCGGTTGGATTCTTGTTAAATCGGTCCAAAGAATACTTTCTCATCTCTAATTCTTTGTGCAAAATGTTTCGCACCCTTTCTTCTGATATCCCCACAGCCTCAGCTATCTCACTCACTTTCACCCGCCTATCGTCCTACACAATATCATATTCTTTTTCGATGATTTCTGGTGTAGTTGCGCTTTTTGGCTGTCCTTCACGTGGGTTATCTTCGAGGAACGTAGGCCGAGAACTTTTCACCTTGCCCACGTACTTTTTGTTGGAGTAGCAAATAAATGGAAACAGTCTTCCATGTTTTTGAAATCGCTAAATCTGTTCGAAAATTGCTCCGACAGTATCTTGAGTTCTTCAGCATATTGAGCATAAGTAATATTTTCATACGCAGAGAGCGTGGTGAAATGGTAACTATTACCAGACAGCATCTGTGCCTCTCACAAGCGGATTTTGTTCTGAAACGCTTTCAAATGGCTGTACAAATCCTTTACTAACTGTCCGTGTTTTTGAAGTTTCAAATTTAAATCATTCAAATAGCCCGCAAGGTCGACCAGAAATGCTAAGTCACATATCCATTTTGGGTCACCCAATTCAGATGGTGGTTTATCCTTTATTTGCATAAAGTCTGCTATTTCATTTCGTAAAACCATTTCAGCATTTTGATTAATCGCTGTGTTAAGTTATCATTTATTTGAGAATTGCTTTAATGTGTATCTTACTTTAATCTATTAATAATATCAGTTTAATAATTATGGTATTTTCGATAACGTTGGAATGTACAATATTGAATAAATATGTATTGTAAATATACGAATTTGTTCGAATTATTAGAACACCGAAAATAAATATTTTTATCGCGTAATAAACATACATTAAAAAGACGTCTATTCTGATCGTTTCAATTCCTGCAGATACGATAAAGTTCCACCGTTCAGAAGGCTGGGTGATATTTAATCGGACTGTAATAAATTTACTTAATCTTATTAATTTTGGTTTATATTTTTAATTTATAACTGCATCAGAATTATGACTGCGTTATCTGACTTTAATATATAAATCAGAATGAGTAAAATGCACCAGTGATAGGTAAATTAATAGTTATCGAAATGATAAGAGAAAGAGAAGGAAATGCTGTATTATCATTCTTAAATATTTACTTGTCCACGATTATATACTTATACACTTTAAAAATTTTAATCTAGGGATACAAAATTGTTTCTAGGAGATACAAAGTTTCACAGAACCAACAGAAAAAAGACGAAGGAAGACAAAAGAAATGCCAAAAATATGATGGAAGGATCTAGTGATGGATGACGTGAAATTTTAAGAAATGAAAAGATGGAAAGAACGAACGCAAGAGAAGAAGGAGAAAGAGTAAAATAAAACTCTCAAAAAGATATCAATGAAGCAAACATATACCAGGTGTACCGGAAAGTCATTACCGGTTTTTTTAACAGATGTCGGTAGGCTTAAGTATGCAGAGTTATGATCTGAAACATATGTCACTTTATTCTATTGACATCATGCTTCAAAGTCATACATGTTATATTTTGCGAAAGTAACACCGTCATAGATTTATACCTCTTTGAGAATGCCGAGTTTCGCGCCATTACTTTTCTTATTTAATCAAAAAAAAAAAGGCAGCCGAAAGTCATCGTTTGCTGATAGAAACTTGCGGTGAGCATGCTCCAACCATAAATGTGGAGTTATTGGATGAAGACCCAACCCAAATTCAAAAACAATTGGCAGAAGCATTAAATGTGGCCCAAGAAACGGTTAGCGATCGATTACAAACAATGGGAAAAATCCAAATGATGAGAAAGTGGGTGCTACATCAATTGAATGAAAGGCAACTGGAAAATCGAAAAATCGTCTATCATTTTTGCATCTGCGAAGCCGGCCCATCGACTCCAAGGCCAAATCGTTTTTCTCGCACATGGAAAATTAGGACAAAATACCCATATGAAACAAATTCTCCCCACGATCTGTACCGTTGACTGTTTATTATTATTATTATTATTATTATTAAATGCTAATGGTGACAACTTAGTTGTCGAAATACGTATACATAATTACGAAAATTAATGTGGAAAGTAGTTATATATCAACCTTCAGTGATTAACATTCAGTGACTAGTGTATATGTGCACATCTATTACTTACAAATATAGAAAATCGTAAATAACTAAAAGCCACTGTAAATTTGCGACATCAATTTCCTTCCCTCTAGTTAGCAGCGTAGTTAAAAAATAAAGTTTCAGAGCTTTTGGAATAACTTAAAGGCGATGTAGTTTCATTGGTAGATAATTTATCAAGAGCATAATGGTAGATACGAGAATTCCTTTCATCTTCTATGCATTACATTAATAGTAAAATTATTTACATATTTGACGACGACGTAGGCATAAGCATGCATGTATTTGATCAATAAGGTTGATATATAACCCCAAGATGTACACTCAGTGTACATCTTGGTTTTGAACGGTGTGGATCGCGTACGGAGTTTGATTTTCGTACGGTTGTTTTTCGTCGTGTTTTACCAGGTGCGACACTTTGAAATTATCTGCTGATGATGACAACTTGGTTAATAATCAACATGCCTCCCTCTCACGTCCAATGAATTGAACGAAAAAGCGAGAATGCATCTGTCTCGCAATGTCGATAACTAAGTTACCAGAGCGTATAGACAGATGGCACTGCATCACGGCTATTTGCCAATTAAAAGAATGTTAAAAGGAATCATTCTATTATTAATAACACCCTATCTACTACATATGTTTCATGGATAGACCAATCATCAGGCAGATTCTGTGTTATTAATGAACGATTCCTTGATAGCGTCTATCATATCATTACGATACAGAAAAATAGTGAATAATCATCATGCCTCCCTCTCACGTCCAATGAATTGAACGAAAAAGCGAGAATGCATCTGTCTCGCAATGTCGATAACTAAGTTACCAGAGCGTCTAGACAGATGGCACTGCATCACAGCTATTTGCCTTTTAACATTCTTTTAATTGGCAAATAGCCGTGATGCAGTGCCATCTGTCTATACGCTCTGGTAACTTAGTTATCGACATTGCGAGACAGATGCATTCTCGCTTTTTCGTTCAATTCATTGGACGTGAGAGGGAGGCATGTTGATTATTCACTATTTTTCTGTATCGTAATGATATGATAGACGCTATCAAGGAATCGTTCATTAATAACACAGAATCTGCCTGATGATTGGTCTATCCATGAAACATATGTAGTAGATAGGGTGTTATTAATAATAGAATGATTCCTTTTAACATTCTTTTAATTGGCAAATAGCCGTGATGCAGTGCCATCTGTCTATACGCTCTGGTAACTTAGTTATCGACATTGCGAGACAGATGCATTCTCGCTTTTTCGTTCAATTCATTGGACGTGAGAGGGAGGCATGTTGATTATTCACTATTTTTCTGTATCGTAATGATATGATAGACGCTATCAAGGAATCGTTCATTAATAACACAGAATCTGCCTGATGATTGGTCTATCCATGCAACATATGTAGTAGATAGGGTGTTATTAATAATAGAATGATTCCTTTTAACATTCGACAACTTGGTTGTCGAAATGCGTATACAGAATTTACAAAAGTTAATGTGGAAAGGGGTTATATATCAACCTTATTGATCAAGTCAATCAACCACAGGCTCCATCAAATTCAACTAATGCATGTATTTGTATTTGTTTAGCGTATATTGAATAAGGTTTTAGTGTATATTAAATAAGGTTCCTAGAAGCGAACATATACTGATTCTGTGAAAGGTATTTCTTTAAAAAAATCATCTAATTGACTTCCTGATAATTCATAGAAGGATCTACTTTATTTTTGATGTATATACATATGTACTCTGAACAATATACATAGTATATGTATGTACATATTTATATATGCCATGCATTGCACCTTATATTTAATAAACGCACAATGACTGACGTCTTCTTTCCAGAATTACCTAGTTATTGTTAACATGTAAAAACAATCTTTATTTACACTATCAATTTTTTTTTAGGTATCCTAATATGTGTTTATGAATTTTTGTTTCGAAGAAAATCTAAATTTTTATTTGCGGAAGCGTTTTTATAGATCCAGTTCACTATTTTAATACAACTTATGTGATATTAGCGTAAGATTTAATCTGTAGGTTTCGTAAACATTATTGGACTTGTTTTCCACGAACACGTTTTTGTTTTTGACTATATTACAATTTATTTTAATGAATATACACTCCGCGCAACATGAATAGGACCAACTGCATATATGACATTTGTAGTTGGTATAAACATGGTAGCGCGCTGGAATTGTTATTTTCGAAAATAAGAGGGTTGATAAAAAGATGTATGTAGGTACCAAATATAATTTTTGTAAAAGTCAGTGCAAATGTACGTTACTAATGACAATAAGTAGAGTAATTAAACGCCACTTGAATACGACCAATCTACAAAATAAAAGATTCGTTTGCAATAACAAAATACTTTATTGTTCAATAATGAGTACTTTTGCCATTATTTCTTATAACCTCAAATAGTCGGGATGGAATGGAATTATACAGGGTTCTCAAGTAGTCAACGGGAAGTTCCGCCCAACTTCGTTTCAGCGCCTGCTCTAGTTCGTCAGCGCAACTGAATTGGGTAGCATTGGAGTACAATTTACGCGACAACCATCCCCAAACATTTTCTATGATGTTCAGGTCGGAGGAGAGCGATGGCCAATCGAGAACCTCCATGCCTTGTTCTTGAAACCAGCGTCGAACAATGCGCGCGGTGTGAATACTGGCATTATCCTGTTGGAAAATAAATGGCCCACCTGCCATAACGTTGGAAAATTTGTCTTTCACCTGTTGCAGCAGCTGGACGTACTTTTCCGAATTCTGTCTGCCCTTCACTATTACTAAATCAACAGGTCCGTTATAGGAAACAGCTCCCCATACCATGACTGAACCAACATCGGCTCGCCTTCGTGACTGAATCACTTCATCTTTACGTAAATCGTGGAAATAATAAGAAAACCCATCCGGGCCATCTAAATTAAACTTCTTCTCGTCACTGAAAATAGCAGTTTGCCATTCTCTTGTCCACCCCATTTTTGCTTGAGCAAACTGAAGACGTGCAGTGCGCTGAAATTCCCTTAAAGGAGGCCGTCGTTTAATTTTCAAACGTTTTAAATGCGGACAGGTCTTCAGTAACTTCTGTACAGTTCTTACCGATGCATTCCTTCCAAAGTTATTCGCGATTTGTCTTGCCGTTAATGCCGAATTCGATGCTTCGCGTAATATGGCTCGCCGTTCTCTCTTAGTTGTAACGGATGTTGTTCGCCCTTTAAAACGTTTTCCATAATTCTCGGGATCCCTAATAAAATTGTTCACAACCTGGTGTGATCGACTTATTTTCTTTGCAATAGCCCTTGAGGAATACCCTTCTTGATGGAACGCTTTAATTTTTCCAATTTCTTCCATACTTAAGCACTTCTGTCGTCCCATCGTTGCACAATACCCTTAATTACAGATGTTTGTTTATCCGGATACACGTTGTAACTCGACACACATCCGGTAGCTTACTATTAAATACTGGTCGTATCCAACCGGCGCGGTGCATTTTATATGTATGTGGTACTTACGTCACCCAATGCATAACGTTAGGCACTATTGCGCAATAATGCGTATTATTTGCCATATCATACCATTACAAACTTGCATTGTATTTTTAGTAAATGAATTGTTTTTCAAACCACCGAAAGCTTCCAACAAGTCGGGTGGTCCTATTCATGTTGCGCGGAGTGTATAAATTTTATATATTTATTGCTAATATATGCAGGTGTTTAAATTGAAGCAGGGAAGTCTTTTTACACAGGGCGTTTTAAAATGACGTTTAAAGATTTTAAGAGCATATAGTATGGTCGAAAATAAGGTAAAAAGTCTTAAACATACCAGGTTGTTCAATAAGTTTTGTCGTTCGGTAAGAGATGGCGCTATTAGGTTCGTCGTTTTATTTTTCTAAAAATTGTACTACTTTTTTATGAACACGTGTGAAATTTTCTCATTTTATAATTTCTCATTCGTATTTTTATAGGTGTTCAAAGTTGGCGTGTCACAGTATTTTTGTGGAAAAAATCGAATATCGTGCCGTAATAAAATTTTTATTTTTGGAATGTGTAGCACCAAAACAAATTTATATACGATTTTTAAGTGTATAAGGACTCTTCATCTTCAATTAGAACAGTAGAAAGATGGGTTGCTAAATTTAAACATCGTACAGTCTGGACGACGATTCACCCGAGGGACGTCCAAAAAGGCCATCAACTCCAGAAATCGAAGCAAAAATACAGAATATGGTTTTGGAAGACCGTCGATTAACCGAGGGAGATTTAATAGAAGATCTAGGCATCTTACGGGCAGTGTGAGCAATATTTTGGTTGAAGTTCTGGGTTTCAGTAAGCAAAATGTGTGCAAAATGGGTGTCGCATTCGTTAACAATGGAACAAGAATATGCGGGGCATTTTAGAAAGAATAAAAACGATTTTGTGCGTCGTTTCATCGCTGTGAATGGGACTTGGGTCTATCACCATGATCCTCAATCAAAACAAGAGGTTAAATAGTGGTGTGAACCCGGTACATCGGCTCCGAAGCGAGTTAGGGTCTAGAAATTGATCAAGAACGTGTTGGCATAAGTTTTTTGGGACACCAAAGGAATTTTCTTCATGGATTACCGCTAAACTAGTAAAACAATAAATACAAATTGTTATTGTAACTTTTTGGACCAGCTGGATGTCAAAATTCGCGAGAAAAGACCTGATTTACACAAGCAAAAAACATCATCATCGAGACAACGCACTTTCTCACACATTTCAAAAAAACATCAAAAACAGTGAATTAAAGGGCGAATTGTTGCAACATCCATCCTCTTCGACAGATTTAACTTCCTCTAACTTCTGACTGTTCTCACATCTCAAAAGATTCATGCGTGGAAAGCGATTTTCATCGAACGAAGAGGTAATAGCGGCCGTGGAAGACAGCTTTTCAGAATTTTCATAAATTAAATCCATAAATTAAAAGATTACTGGAATAAATGTATTTAAGTTGAGGGAGATTATATTGAATAATAAAACGTATTTTAAGTAATTATGTAGTTATTAATTTTTTTTAGTTACTATTTTTTTTAAATTAACTGCTCCTCGTTTATGGATACATTGTTTTACTTCGCGTATTAGTTTTGTCCTATAAACATCAGTTAACCGTTGGATAAGTAAAGTTCTTATTGCTATCAGTTCTTTTAATTTTGTTTGTGCATTCGAACAAAATTTTCCTCATTTTCTTTCATTACCGCATTTTAAATCTTATCCACAAGAGCATAATATGCTGCCTTGAATCACAACCTTTATATTAGGTGTGGAACATCAGAAGACGCAATAAAGCAATTGGAATTGACACTATTGTAAGATATCAGGTTGTTACAAATGTAATGTCTGTTTTTCCTTCAGTCTGAACTGAATCGCACCTGTGTGAAGACGTGTATGTTTTTGGTGAAAATTATTATTGTATTTGTAGAAAAGGGTATTTATTTTGAAGTGCGTACCTGTTCCATTTCTTGGAAAGATTAATACACCTGTCCTTGTCTCGTCTATGGAAATGCTGTCGGCAAGAGGTATTCGGGCAATTTACCTCTTTCAATTTAAAAAGGGATTAAATGCAGCTTCAGCAACGCGAGAAATTAATCAGACGTTCGGTGAAACCACGTGTAATGAACGCACATTACGGCGATGGTTTAAAAAATTCAGTAAGGGAAATTTTGATTTGGAAAATGAGCCTCGCGGATATGCGCGTAGCACTGTTAATGACGACGAGCTGCGTGCAGAAGTTGAAAGTAATCCGTCGACAACAGTGCGCAGCCTTGCAGAAACATTTCAAGTGTCCATTGCCACCATTAGTCGTCACCTTTCTTCGATTGGCAAAGTGAAGAAACTCGATCGATGGGTGACGCACCAATTAACGACCAATTAACGGAAGCCAATAAGCTCCGTCGATTAGAGGTGGCTACCTCCTTGGCTAATCGACAGAAAGTTGAACCGTTTCTTCAACGTGTGACGAAAAGTGGATACTTTATGATAATCGGAGACGATCAGGATAATGGTTAGATCGAGGTGAAGCACCAAGATAGCATGCACGAGCGTCACTTCACCCGCGAAAGATTATGGTGACTGTATGGTGGACCAGTAAGGGTATTATTCACTATTCATTTTTGCAACCTGGTTAAACCATCACGGCAGCGTCCTATTGTGCCGAACTGGAAACTATGCATGGAAAATTGAGCCGCTTGCAGCCCTTATTAGTCAATGGACATGGACCCATACTTCTTCATGATAATGCAAGACCTCATGTTGCACGACAGACAATCCAAAAACTTTCGGAATTTGGTTACGAAATTCTCCCTCACCCACCTTATTCACCTGACCTTTCGCCAACTGATTTTCATTTTTTCCGAAGTTTGGACAATCACTTAAAAAATAGGGACTTCCCTGACCGGCAGTCTGTAATAGCAGTGTTTGAGCAATATGTGAGCCGTCAAAACCTAGATTTCTTTTCAAATGGAATTTTTCAGCTTCCAGGCCGTTGGCAACAAACTATTGATGTAAATGGAGACTATTTTGCAGAATAAATATTTATATTTTTTTAAATTTAGACTTTTTTTTATTCCTTACAAAATCGGACATTTTATATGTAACAACCTGATATATAAAATCCTATTGATCCATATTTACAAGGAATCCTTTTTGGGCCATTCGCACATCTAGGTGTACATTACATAAGCACATATTCGAAAATTAATGGTATCTATACAAGTACAGTAATGACGAATATTTAAAAGAAAAGCGATAAAATAATTTGCAGCCTTTATACATCCGGTAGATTATCGTGATTTTTTTATATAAAAAATTGATTAGAGAAAATGAAATTTCCGAGGAAAAGCGGAAATTGTGTATGGTTTCCCTTAAAAGAAATGTATACCGCGTACTTATTTGGTGGCTACGACGCGAAAAAATTTATAAATAATCACATACATCTGAATAAAAGTTATAAAAAATATTTACTTTACTTTAATTTTAGTGGGTTGATAAGATAACTGTATTAAGTTAATTATAAATAAGTGTCTTATTTAACATAGCAGATAGCGTTTACGGTTTTCCAATGATATTTACTTTTAGTGGGCAGTAAAATGGATGGTCGTATTTAGATCATCTGAAAATTGATGTTTTTGCATGAAACTTAATTGGACAATAAAAAATACGTAATAATAACATTGACTAATAAAGCTTTTACTTTAACTCAGTAACTAACAAAATTAAATAGCATATATGAGGGTGGTTCCAGAAGTACTTGACCTAAAAAAAAAACACAAAAATTTTAGAAAGAAATATATTTATTTTTCAACATAATCTCCTTTTGGCTCTATACACTTTTCCAAACGATGTTCAATAAGTTCGATACCCTTTTTATAACAAGAACTGTCTTGCTCCTCAAATAGCCATTAACTGCCGACGTCACTTCTTCATGGTTGGAAAATCTTTGACCGCTGAGCTATTTTTTCAAGTTTGGGAACAGAAAATAATCCGAGGGGGCTAAATCCGGTGAATAGGGTCCATGAGGAAGCAATTCAAACTTTAATTCATTAATTTTGGCCATTGCAATAACGGATTTGTGAGCTGGAGCGTTGTATTGACAATACAACACTTTCTTCTTAGCCAAATGCGGCCGTCTTTGCCTGATTTCTTCGCTCGAACGTTGCAATAAGTTCGCATAATACTCGCCGTTGATAGTTTTTCCTTTTTCAAGATAATCAATGAAAATTATTCCACGCGCATCCCAAAAAACCGATACCATGACCTTGCCTGCAGATGAAACGGTCTTCGCCTTCTTTGGAGCTGGTTCTCCGTTTCGAGTCCATTGTTTTGATTGTTCTTTTGTATGGGGTGTGAAGTGATGGACCCATGTTTCATCCATGGTTATGAAACGGCGCAAAAATTCCGCTTTGTTGCTGTGAAACTTCACTAAATACTCAATTGATGCATCTTCACGACACTGTTTTTACTTGAGTGCGAGCAAACGCGGCACCCATCTTGCACACAACTTTCTCATAATATACAATATTTATCTTCAACTAAGTATGACCACGTTTAAATGATCTGCCCAAAACTTTTCTGCGGCAAATGATGGTGCATAATCTCCGTAAACAAAATTCATCACGCCTTTAATGTGTGTACACGAATTGCTTTTCAATTTCAAGAATTTAATAACGATTCAATATTCGATTTTTTTCCTTCTTTATAGAAATACGCCTGATACGCAGTCTGATGGACAATAAATGAGTATTCGACATGGCTGAAATTTTCAGCAGCATTTTTCAATATATGTGTAATTATATCACCAGAATATTTTTGACTAACATTCATATTGATGTTTGAATCTTTGTCGATTACCTTCATAATTTAGATAATTTTAATATTTTGGAGAATTTCATGGTGGTCAGTGTGAATATATTGCATTTTTTTGAAGTAACATGATCTTAGCATAGATTTACACTACCTTAAAAAGGAGTATCTAAATACAGATATCCTGAGCGTTTTGATTTAGGAGTTTGCAACAACGAATCAGAAAAATATTCTTGCGGTAAGTTGACGCAGATATTTCGTGAGCTTTTGGAGTTAGTTCTTCGTATCCTGACGAAGGTCTTGTGTGAGAGTTGTACGATAGTTTAACATCAATACTTTTACTAAGAGGTCAACGGCTACAGAAGATTTGTGTACAGAACTTATGATAAAATTCTGTCTAGATCAATAGGTGGTGTATGTACGTTTGCTATAAACTCGTCGAAATTTGTTTAAGTGCAGTGGTAGCTTCATTTACATCACTTGCTTTGCATACTATTTTTTACATGAATCTTTCTGTTGTTCTCCTTTTAAACTTTGTGGCATTTAACACCTTGGTCCAATAATATTTTTTGGCAAATTATTTTCTCTCCCCGGGAAAGGAGAAAGGGGATATCCTGGATTTACTCACAACACGTACGTAACATAAAAACAAACATGTACTTATATTGGAAGCGCTATGATTATACATTTCCTGGGATAACAAACAAACATATCGTTTTCACATATGTTTGTATGCATAATCCAAAAGGCATGTATTGAATTCATCTCGACAAGATTTTTAGATTTCGCTGTTTCGCTAAGCTTACTTTTTCAATTAAAAATACGTTTTTAACTTCGCAGCCTTGTTTGGGTTTATTGATCCAAAACCATTTGCACGGGAAATTTTTTTTGAATAAATCAGTGAGGGAGCGTTGTGAATCTTGACGACCATTTCACAGTAGTCACATATAGGAATGTAAATTTTCGTTTTTTTTAAAGCAGACTATTTAACATAAAGCATCTGTATAAATTAGCAATATATGTATGTGAGAACTTACTATAGTTCATATGAGGGAAATTAGGAAACCTTTTTATCCTAAAAACGAAATAAAAACCTACGGTTTTTTAAATAATTTTGTTTTTCAACACAATCTCTCATTAAACATTTTCGAGTACTGATTGATACCTACTTAGTCGCTTATCACTGCCAAGCGAGAATATCGTCGCCTCCCTTGCTATTTTGCGCGATAAAGATAGACGATTCTTTCTGAATATCGCTAGTACAATCTATTCAATGTACAATCAGACGCAAAATTAATGACTCTCTCTACGCCCCTTAGTTATATTACTAGCAGTGACGTAGCGAAGTAAGAAACGATTGACGCTAACTCATATACTCGATGTAGAGACGACGATAACGACAGCATTCTTGTAAAGAAGAGTACTTGTGAAGTTCATTTAACAAAGGGACGTTACGGACTTGATGCACTTTTTTCGGATGATTTTATATAAAAAATATACAACTATTTTTTTGTCAATACCTCTTTGTTTTGAAGAAAAAAAATTATTCTTTACGTGTCAGATATAAGCTGTATATAACATACTGGTATATATTTACATACATAGGTAGGTAGCTACTGCGGGTAAACCGCGTTGCTACGGTTGTTTTTTGTTCAGGAATTTTTTTATTTTTTTCAAATAAAATTATTTACCGCTTTTTAAAAATTGAAAAAATTACAACTAACATAAAACTAGGCACGAAATAGAGACCGATAAAGGATATTGTATTTCTGTTCCTTTTTAGTGTTTAGGATTATATCTATTATAGAAATGTATGTATAAAACAAAGAATTTGCTTGCTTCGGGTGCACCAAATAACACTTATTTCTTTATAATCGGCCCACGTTTTTTTTATTATTGTAGGAAAATAAATTTGTGTTACATTGAAAAAATATAATATATACCAGGGGCTACACAAAAATAACCAGAATTTCTCCATAAAGACCTGTACTTTATTTTTTTACAAAACAACTTTAACATCTTCAATATACTCTCCATTTAATTTTATACACTTGTTTAATCGATGATTCCATTGGTCGAACTCGTTTTTCTGTATGGCTGCGAGCTGCAGTGTCGTTTTTTTCACCTCTTCCGCGTCGTTAAAACGATGTTCTTTCATATCCCTCTTAATTCGTGGAAACAAAAAAGTCACGCGGAGCAAGTTCAGGTGAGTAGGGGGGACTAAATTTTCTTTATTTTTTTAATAAATTTAATTATTATTGATACTATGGGGGTTCTTTCTATGATTATTATACGGTTTATTTCTTTTCCTACTGAAACAAAATTGGTGTGTCCAAATGTTGTCCCTATACATATCAATGCACATATTCTCCTAAAATCCACGTGCTTCAATATTGGCACGCACTTCTATGGATTCAAATACTGTAGCGCCCATTTACAAGAACTTGTATTGAGAGAGCCCTCCCTAACTCTCCGAGTTACTGACTAGTCCAGCCCTAGAGAAATCCAAGGATATCTTTCATGTAGGATTTATATTGTAGAATTAATCTCTTCATTAATGTGTAGAGGGGCGTAACAAGGACCAATCCATCTTTACAAGTTTATCATATAACTCTGGTAGACTAACTCTTCGAAAATTGTATCTGAAATCAGTCCTGGATGGAAAGTTTCTAACTGTGTCTGTGTAAATTCATATTAATATTTAAAGCCAGATGGAAGGTATCCTCGGGAACTACGGAATAGGAAATTGATGTAACAAATTCCTATTTCTAAGAGTTGAAAATATGGTATTATTCCTAAGGAATGGAAAAATTGGGAAAACATTGGACTAAGTATATAGACGTAATGCTCTTTGCTCGAAAAAATTGTTTCTTGTTTAATTTTTACCAGACTTCTGACTCCGCTGTCGTAGTTAACAATCGACTGGGCTTACAATATTCCACCTAAAGAATCATAGGGCTAATTATGTACTAGGAGAACAACTTTACAATGAAACTAAAGTCCTTCAACATACTTGCGTCATCTTTATACAAGAACATTTCTACATCGCGCGAATAAATATTTAGCATAACTAATCTAGATTTGTTAATACTTTGCTCATGTGTATTTAACAATATAAAAACAAAATACATTCCTTGCAACCTTTTTATTATTTATTGCGATACATATTGCGCCTATGGCAAATGTTGCGTTCTGATGATGACCGCAATGAAAGTCGAAACGTATTATTCCATAAATTATTGTAGAATAGAATTTCGACAAAAATTTCCAAACTTCATCGTTGGTCATAAAAGCTTCTTCGCTGTAATTTTAAAAATAGTAGCATCGCTTCTTATGACCAAGGACAGAGAGACGAAAATGTTGTCGAACAGACAAGAAACATAATCCACAAAGATTTGAGTATTTTTATACGAGAACTATCTCAAAAATTAGAATTAAGGATAGTAATGTACGCACGTTCCTTTTAATAGCATTTCATTTAGCAATGACGTGTCTTTGCGGATGTGCCTTGCTCTATTTTAAATCTCTCTGTACATTTCCGGACAGTAAAACATGAATGAAAGCATTTTTCCCTTTGTTAAAAATTTTATAACGACACCGTAATCTATTTCATTCACCTACCACATTGTGTTATTCTTTTGCATGTGGCATATACATTTATAATTCTGAAAATACAGTTCTTTATACTTCTAAGGACGCGTTGGAATGCGAAAGTGTAATTTTGCTTAAGCATTCGACAAATTACATCACGGGGAGGATTTATGATGATAATTATGTGTGTATATGATATATTTTTATCAAGTTAATTCCATACGTTCTTAACTTTCTTTTAAGAAGTTAATAAACAAATAGTAAGCAGCGAAATGGGTTGCTAAAATACGAAATTTGACTATAATAATAATAATAATAATATAATATAGACGAAGAAGATAAAACACCGAAATATTTTACACTATTACCATTGAAGAACTTAAAAAAACAATACAAACTACACATAACTAGAAAGCACCAGTTGTAGCGCACGTATATTGGCACAACGATTTTACATCAACAAATCATAATAAACCCACTGAAAATTCAAAAATATTTAACAAAATAAGATATTTATGAAACCTAAAAATCGAGATACAAAAAAGATCTAGCAAACTGTAAACTGATTACATGCTTACCTATACAACTGCTTTTATTACACAAAAGATAGATAAGTGTCTAACACAAAACGCATTATTCACAGACTAACAAAAATGATATAGAAAGCACACACAATGGTGTAAAGAACAAATTATAGTAGACAATGTAATTGCGAAACAAATAGAGAAACAATAGAGCAATTTAATTACATGATATTTCGACTATAAGAAATTATTAGATTTTATACCACAAAGTTGACTAACGAAACACTAGGAATTTTTAAAGCTGTTCAATCCTGGAGAAGCTCAATTTAAGGATGTTATCGAGCAAGTACAATACGGGTTACAATCTCCTTTATATAGGAAAATGCAAAGCAATAATTAAATCCGCTTACCAGAAAGAGGTAGGGGTAAAATACATATATTGTATATAGACGATTATTTGTTGGTAAATGACAATCGAAATATCTATAAGTATAAATATAAATAACGGGAAAATATTAAGTTAGCTAACGAAATCATTAGGTTATAAAAATTAAGATAAATTTAAAAAGGGAGAATTATTTAAATCTAATTGATTATTAAGAGGAGTAACAGAATTGAGTTTATTAACACTTATTAATCTCCATGTACTCCAAGAAATTTAGTTTCAGACTTTTGTTACATATGTGAAGGATTTCCCGTTTACAATCTTTATATATACACTCTATCGCAGAACAAACTGAACTTTTTTGGAAATAGTAATTCTTAGTGGCGCCATCTATTACAAAAAAATATGCGTCTTTCACTAATATTATGTCAAAATATCATGATATTTGCATCATTAGAAGCAGAGAAATTGAGCATAAAGTAACAGTGTCTATTTAGCATTGGTTGAAAAATGAATTTTGAACAAAGACAAATATCGAGTTCAGTTTTAAACTGGGTAAATCGTTTACTGAAACGTTTAATTTGATAAAACAAGTGTATAGTGATTGTGTTTATCACGTATGAGTGTGCATGTGTGGTATAAACGAAGACGGTCGTACGGACATAAATGACGACAAACATCCGATTTAAAAAATTCTGTGGTGACGGAAGGTAACATCGAACTTCCGCGTGAATTTATCAGAAATGAGCCGAAATCCTCATTGCGATACGTGGGAATGAAATTAAATATTTCCAAAGGTTCAATTAATCGTATTTTAACACAACTTTTAGGACTGAGAAAGATTTGTGTAAGGTTTGTACCACATAAGCTAACCTATTATCAAAAATTGCTCCGAATTCAACATTGTACAGACCTGATTAAAGACTCAAAAAAGGACGAAAACTTCAGGTATTCTCTTGTAACTGGCAAAGAGACATGGTGTCTTCAATATGATCCAGAGACCATGCGTCGAAGCTTTGAATGGAAGCATCCAAGCGTAGAAAGACCGAAAAACAGCCGTTTGGAGAAGTCAAAAATGAAGACAACATTGATTTGTTTTCGACTACTTTGAATAAAATAAATAAATGTTACCAAAATGGTAAGCTTTTCTTTTATTTTAAAACAGAGCCATTTTCTCTGAGACAGAATGTGTATTATGGTTCGTTTTCAGATAATTGTGACGTTCTCCTTGATTGGCCTATATACACACTATTATATTCTGGCCAATGAAGTTTATAAACACCACATTTCTCTAAACGATCAATTTTATCTTTTGCGTTAAACAATATTTTGCCTAAATAAATATCTGTCTTAAAAACTATATTGCTACTCAGATTTTTATTAAGGAACATTGAGTCTCAAAATGAGGTAATGTTTTGAAAGTTTTATCGGTTTTATTATTAATACGCGGATAAATTAAGATCGTATTTACCTTCCTTTAGTTCAAAGTCACTGTACCCGCAAACACATATGGAAATGTATTTTTTCAGATTGATTGTAATTTTACGTATTATTAGTGCACTCATACAACAGCTTCTTTACTGACGTAAAATAACCACTAACATATTTTTTTTATATGTAACGACATTTTGGTACTTTTTTGACAGTTTACGTATCTAAAACATTTCCTTTGATGTCGAGAGAGGAACAGTAGTATCACTGGTTTAAAACATTACTCAAATTTAAAGTAATTAAAGTACGATGATGCTCATCGTATTTTAAGTTTGAGAATTTTCCGATAAATTTAGGAACTAATAGCAACCTCTTATTCTGTTTTGCACTCATAATTACAATGCAATATCAAATACTGATTGTTATAAACTCAAAAAGCAGCCATACCAATCGAAACCTAAGACAGAAGAAACCTAAGAATTTAGGCAGCATCGAGAGAAATACTGTGATTACAGAGTAACGAAGATGCTTTCGTCCAGCTAACACGGAGCCAGCAGAATTTCTCAGAGTTGTGTCCCATATTTGTTTCAACTAAGTTTGATTTATGTTAAATACATTCTAATTTAAGACTACTTAGAGCTACTTGGGACGTAAAGACATTTGTACAGAAATCATTAGAAGACTCTAAGTGACGTAAAGACATATTGAATTTGCACAATACAGAAATTATTAATCATTAGAAGGCTTTAATTATTATGAAATTATGTGACGTTATCTTTTAAAAATGTCTTTATTCTATAGAATAAATTAATTGGAAAATAATCATAGTGTAACTGCGGATTGTTTGAATTTGGTAAAGAATGTGTGTAATTATCGCGAATTAGATTCGTATGAAAGCATGTACATTTTGAGGAATAAAGGCTGCGTTGAACACTGACTTGGGTCCTAACCATAACTCATCTCTCTTTAACCTCTTATACAATAGACAAGGGAGAGCGCAATATATGCATGTAGGTACTTTTCCCCATTCTTTTTCTATAAATAACTGTCTATTCTATAGAATAAAGACAGTCATTTCTGCGAAATAATTAGTCGTCTTTTTTTAAAGAATTATTTGCGATCGAAAATTCTTAATAACATTGGTAGAATTCGTACCTTACTTCTTCTCAAAATGACAGCGTCTCTGGTAGAAATGAATGCAATAATCCAAGTACTTCATTAAAAAAAGAAGGCATAAACAACACCCACATAAACAGAACACTAATTAATTATGCAATAACACAACACGAATCACTCATAAATAATTTAACAGTATGTTAACGCGTCTACAATTATACCACATATATATGTTAAACCTACGCACGTTTACGTGAATTCATAGTTTGTTATATGCATGTCAAACACTGATCCACCATCGTAAAATATTTTGAATGGCACATAATACTACCGCGTCTGTATAGAGATAACCGACAAATAGTACGAGACACATGTAGCCACATTTAATTTCAAGATAAGATTATGATAGTCGGATATTTACGTAACGAACGGTGTGTGCGGTGTGTTTAATAAAGAAAAGTCTTGGAGACACTGAATTAGCAACTCCAGACGTTCTTGCTCCAAGGTTCATGCTGACTTAAGTACGATTGACAATTATGCAAAGTGATAGATTCTCTTCGAGAACTTTGTCCAGTGTGATCGTATTTTAGAGGCAGTGCCTGGAATTTTCTTTAGTGTTTATATTTGTCTAATATATTTACAAATTTCCATAAATATGTGTAAAATTATTAATATTTCTATCGCACTTCTGCTAGGCGGAATCAGGTGTAAATAATTGTACGTCTCTATTATTTTTAAACAGAACAGATGGATACTATTTTTATTAATAGAGATTTTATAAATTTGCAGAATTGCTTCCTATTATATACGCAAATCTTCGAAATATTGAAAATACAATCATACGAACATGTGTATGTATATTAAATGTAGAATAAATAAATACGTATTAAATGTAAATACAGATTTGTTAGGTTTACGTAGATAATTTAAAACGTATAGACTGGAAAACATAAATAGAAATCATAACATTTTAAAGTTAAAAACTTCTTTTACAATGTATCTGAATTCTAAAACATTTAGTAAGTTGAAAATAACAATAATAATAATAGTAAATTGAGAACTGGGCAAGAAACAACAAAATTATAATACAATTACAAAGTTAATACATACGAGGATAGTTTGACAAGTAGTGAGAATGACACATATGTGGCGCTCTAATTGATAAAACAAATGCACTGTAATTTAGGTTGACTAATTATATGTTTACATTCCGTTATTTAGATAAATCGGTTGATTAGTTTATTTTTGACAGCTGATTGAAAAAGAAGCAACACGTCGTCTTGTTAAAACGGAAAAAGTGTATCGTGCGGTGATTAAATAGTTCGTAGTTAAGGGTATGAAAGCTACCGAAATACAAGATGAGTTACGGAAAACAATAGGTGAATCTGCTCCATCATCCGCTACAATAAGTAGATGGGTAAATGAATTTAAACGTGGTAGAACAAGCTGTGTTGATGAAGCGCGCTCTGGAGCACCCAAAATCGTGACTTCTAAGGAAATGATTATAAAAATCCATAATATTTTTACGCTAGATCGACGACTCAAAGTGAGAGAGATAGCAGACATGGTAAACATTTCAACAGAACGCGTACACCACATTCTAACGAAAGAATTGGGCCTTTCCGAGCTTTCGGTAAGATGGGTGCCGCGATTGCTTGCGACTGATCAAAAGTTCACCCGTTTGCGCATTTACAATGAGTGTTTGGACCTTTATAAGCGGAATCCAGTTGATTTTTGTAGGCGATTTGTTTCTTGCGATGAAACTTAGATACACTACAGTACATCCGAAACTAAACAACAGTGGAAACAATGGTTAGAACGTGGTTCTGCACCTCCAAAGAAAGCGAAAACCACTTTATCGGCAAACAAGGTGATCGCATCAATTTTTTGGGATTCAAAGGGCATTTTGCTCATTGATTACTTACAGATAGGTGCCACAATAAACGGACAATATTATGCAGAACTTCTACAAAAATCAAATGTTGAGATTCGTGCTAAACGGCCAGGAATGGCAAAGAAAAAATTCTGTTTCACCTAGACAACGCTCCCTCGCATACCAGCACAGTTGCGATGCCCAAAATCCTCGAGTTGCATTTCCAATTAGTACCGCATGCACTTTATTCTCCGAATCTAGCCCCTTACGACTTCCACCTTTTTCTAATATTGAAAACGGCACTAGGTGGAAAGAAATTTTCGTCTAACGACAAGCTTATCATCGTAAATGAGTATTTTGCAAGCCGCTGGAGTAGTTGTTCACATGCGAAAAAACGACGCTCAACATCTCTTGGCTTCAACTCATAAGGAACCCAAGTTCCTTGTTTTTGAATCATTCCCAACGCATGCAATCGCTGGGAAATGGCTTGGCGGGTGACTCCTAATGCTGAAGCAAGCTCTTTTTGCGTTTGGCACGGATCCTCATCGAGCAATACCTCCAATTCAGTGTCTTCGAAGGTTTTTGGTCTTCCTTCACGCAAAAGGTCGTCAACATCGAAATCACCGTCTTTGAAGCGACGGAACCTATCACGGCTCGTTGTTTCACTTAGAGCAGCATCTCCGTAAACTTTTTCGCGTTCTCAATGCGCTCAGCCGCCGTTTTCTTCAAATGAAAGAAGAAAGGCAACACTTTCCGCAAATGACGAATATTGGGCACAAAATCAGACGTTTTCACACAACCAAAAGTATATGACGCAAAAACAAAATCACTAATGTGTCAAAGCAGTTTATTTACCATATGTCTAAGCTTGGTTCATGATGTTTTGGTTATGCCACAATCGACCAGCACTTACTACTGGAGCCATCTCTTGAAAAACAGCGAGAACTTAGTTGCGCACCTAATAACAATCGTTCATGAATTTGTTTTGGTGATACATCTTCCAAAATTAAGAATTTTGTCACTGCACGATATTCAATTCTTTCCATTGCAATAAAATACTGTGATACGTCATCTTTGAATACCTATACTTATAAATATACAAATTAGAAACGTGTCTGTAATTTGTTGTAATTATTCCTGAGTACATACTTGATAAATGTAAACGATGAGCATATACGCTTTTATGTAAATAGGCATACATATGTCATCGGATATAATGTTATAATGATTGTACATATAATATAGGATCATTTTAAATCGTTCTTAGTATATAAGGTATCTAAAAGAATATAATTATCAATTAGTAACAGGTAATTTTATGATAAATGAAAGCAATTATGGACGGGAAATGTTGGTAAGGTATCGGTGAGAGAAAGAGTTATTACAAGAAGTATAACTAGAATAAGGAAATCATGATAATGTGATAGAAAGGGATACTAGAATATGTATAAAATAATATAGTAAGAAATTAAGCAATATGAACAATTTAAAAACAAAATTAACCACAAAAACTCAGTTGCGTGATTTTCACAAAATATTTCGTGAAAATCTCACAACTGAGTTTCTGTGTTTAGTTTCGTTATGGGTTTTGACCAAGTAAAGTAATCAGTTCATTACTTAAAAGCAGTTTACACTCTTATAAAATGAGTAGTGTAAAATAAAAATAGGAAAAGGTATACAAATTTTTCATAATAATAAAGGCTGTTTCAAATTGCGAGTTTTTTTAAAGAATAAATATAGCACATAATTTGCATTCACTTTCAGTATCAGTTATGAGATTTATATGCGAAAAATAGTATCTGCCAAATGGCATCCTCTTGCAGCTCCATAGACGTCCACTCTTTTGTTAAAATTTTCAATGACATTTTGACTTAATTGAAGCTCTATCTCACCAATGACACGAATAATTTCATCTTTCAAAACAGGAATTGATTGTGGATTGTTTTTATAAACCTCACTTTTCACATAACCCCAAAGAAAATAATCTAGCGATGTCAAATCACATGATCTTGGTGGCCAATTAACATCACCATTTCTTGAGATTACACAGGAAATTTTTCTCTCAATAAATCAATTGATTCGTGTGCAAAGTGAGGTGTAGCGCCATCCTGTTGAAACCACATATCCTCTAGATCAATATTCATTAATTCAGGCCACAAAAATTCGGTTATCATCCGACGATATCGATCACTATTGACAGTTACAGCTTCACCAGCAGCATTTTCAAAGAAGAAAGGTCCAATTCACCACCTGACCATAATGCACACCAAACAGTAACTCGTTTAGGATGCATAGATTTCTCATGAATAATTCGTGGATTTTCCTCACCCCAGATACGGCAATTTTGTTTATTAACATAGCAACCAAGTTTGAAATGTGCCTCATCGGAAAACATTATTTTTTGAGTAAAATCAGCTGGTTGTTCATTGATGAAATTAACAAATGAACGACGTTTTAAATGATCTAATAGCTTCAGTTCCTGTGTTATTTGAACCTTATATGCCTTCAGAGCTAAATTCTTGTGTAAAATACGCCATGTTGTTGATCCACTAAGTCCAAGTTGTTGTGAACGCCGTCTAATGGACATTTCAGGATCTTCAGCAACACGAACTAAACCAATATTTTCTTGCGAACGACCACTACGACTGTATTTTTTACTTTCTTGATCTTCCACGGAACTGGTCTCTTGAAATTTTTTAATAATTCGACCAATAGTGCTTTCAGATGTACGATTATATAAACCATAAAATTCACGTAATTTTCTAAAAAACTCTTTTCACAGAAAGCTGATTTTCATAAAATAATTCAACAATTCGAACGCGTTGTTGTACCGTGTACGAAGCCATCTTTGTAAATGTCATTCATCACACTTTTTAAATGCCCACATACCCAGACAAATTCAGTGCGCCATCTATATTTTATTTATTCTAATAATAACTGAGCAATTTGAAATACCCTTTACCTATAATACAATAAATAACAAAATATAGATTGTTATGTGAATTTTGTCGAAATTGTATATATTAAAGAATTTATATTAAAAATTTGAGTTACACGTTTGAAATGTAGGGAATGTAGAGATATGTTGATATTCATGAGATGGAAATTTCAATTTTGAAAACGAGATACATTTCAATGAAGGAAAATCTAACAACGATTGGTATTTTGAAATTCGTAGCTAAACTATTTTTATATTTTTTTGTTTACTACTACTTTATTTAAATTTTTTTCATTATCTATTACTAACAGCTTACATTTAAAATCATATTTCTTTTGTTTGGACATTTCTCATTGATTGTATAGGATGAACTATAAATACGAGTCCAGTTTGAATTGTGTATCGTCTTCCTGAATCAGTCCTCTAGTAAACATGTACAAATTTTGATGAAAGGAAACCAAATGATATCTTGGTAAACTAATGCGATGTTGGTTATGTCAATACTTTCGATATTATACACTACAAGATAATGATTAATACTTTTATTATCAGAGGATAATAAATTTAAATAAGTTATACCAATTTAAATGGAAACTAAAGTATTTATTATTTTATGAAGAAAACCAACACGCACACTGTTTTGGCTTTCAACGGCACGTTTCGTGTGCGGAATTTGTTTTCGTATGGATACTGTAGTATTCCAGGTGCGACACTATTTAATTATCTGCTGATGATGACAATTTATTTGTCGAAATACGTATACAGAATACGAAAATTAATGTGGAAAGGGGTTATACATCGACCTTCAGTGGTTAACATTTTTTGAATGATCTGCATGTATTGGAACATTTTTGACTTTTCTAGTTAGATATGCAGGTATTCTTCTAGCCTATACTTCAAACTTTAATATGTTGACTTCAGTTCCTTATAATAAATTATCGCAAGATTTGAATTACACAGTTTTTAGTCTTTTGATTTTTATTTTTTTATTGAATCATAAAGTACTTAGATAGGGTTATTTATGGAATAACACATCAGGCAAACGGCCTCCACGGCTTTGCATGCACATACGCACTCGTTTGTCGAAATTTTCCATGACCATTATGCATAAATGTGGCTGAATTTCGTTGATGCAGCGTTTAATCTCCTCCTTCAATACACGGGTGGTTGTGGGCTTGTTAACATAGACCTGTGATTTCAAATAATCCCATAAAAAGAAATCTAATGGTGTTAAATCACACGATCTAGGGGGCCAATTCTGATCACCGAAACGAGAGAGTACACGATCTGGTAATGTCTCACGCAGTAATTGAATTGTTTCACGGCTGTATGGCATGTGGCACCGTCTTGTTGAAATCACATATTGGCCAAATCAATATCATCCAATTTCGGCAGAAAGAACTGTGTTATCATGTCGCGATATCGAGCACCAGTAACAGTCACTGCTTGACCAGTCTCATTTTCAAAAAACTATTGTGCAATTATGCCTCCAGCCCAAAATCCACACCAAACAGTGACACGTTGTGGATGCATTTGTTTTTCGACAATCACATGTGCGTTCTTAGAACCCCAAAAGCGGCAATTTTGGGGAGTAACAAAGCCATCCAGGTGAAAATGTGCTTCATCGCTTAGGACGATTTTGCTCGAAAAATCGGCATCCATTTGTTGATGTTCAATAATCCATTCAACGAACTCTCTTCGCTGTGCATGGTCATTAGGCTTCAATTGTTGTATTAGTTGAATTTTGTAAGCATGGAGACACAAATCTTTAGTGAGTATACGCTGTAGAGAGCTTCTTGAAATTTGCAATTCTTGTCCGCGACGCCGAATTGAGGTTCCTGGATTGTCACCGACACTCTCACGCACTGCTTCGATATTGACATTCGAACAGCTTGTTTTTGGACGACCAATGTGTATGGCGTCTCCAACGGATCCAGTTTCCCTGAATTTTTCAATTAATCTCTTCACAGTTGACGAAGCACGAACACTATTCCGACCATATTTTGTATGAAATTTTCGAACTGCGGCCGCCAAGCTTTCATTATTTTTGAAATATTGTTCAATAATGAGGACACGTTATTCTATCGTGTACGCTCCATTTTTACTAACCCTAAACTGTCAGCTGTCGAATCTCTTTTTTTAGGGTTGCCAACACTTTACTGCACAAATAGCGACAAATTCAAATCTTGTATTAATTTTGGGGCACTATAACAGTAAATACGATATATTATTTGAATATATATTACTATTTGAGGTTATTAACTTTACTTTGACGTAAATTATATATTAAATTAAATCCATATTTTCAGAGAAATTTCTTGTCAAGTTCTCTTTTTCTATTTAACGAAATATTAAATCAATATGGAAGCACATGAATCTTTTAAAGAAATGTTATTTTAATTGACACCTTTCACTTACCCTATTAACAGCAGTTATTTTTATGTTTTATAGAGTTACTGATATTTTTCAGATGCTTGTTGATACGAGAATGGAATAATCTTTTATCGACATACTCTAAAATTGAAAATTTCTTTCTTTTGAAAATACTCCTTACGTCAACTTGGAGAAATATACGCTAATTTGGTCTAATTGTAAAAACTGGTCCGAACTCGACTTCAAGTCAAGAGACGAGGGTTTGAAATTTCAGTACTTTGTTAAAAATGTTTGGGAAAAAGGCGAAGTGTGAAAAACAATACAATCATTGATTTCGCAATCATCGTATCGTCAAAATAAGATGGAGAATGAAAATATGTGGTAGACAATCACAACAAAGGTGAACTAAAGGCGGCGAATCTCATAGTGTCACTCACCGTTCACAATGTTAGAAAAGGTGATATTTTCATGCGGTACGTTTACATTTTTACACTTCGTGTATATCTAATAATTTTTTTATCATGTTTTTAAGTTGTTTTTATTTAATACAAGTCGATTTTAAAAATTGTCTAAAAATCATTAATTTAGACAACCTTTGTAATCTACAGATGTATCCAACGAGAAATCTTCTTGTGAATTACAAATGCCTTTTTTCAAGAAATCTGCACGAAGACCGCTTTAAGAATATTCCTTTTAAAATTACATTTAATTTAGCTTTAATTTTATATGTCTGATTACATTTATACATTAAAACTCTTTGATACAGAATACATACTATTTATCTAATATAGAGGTGGGCTATCTATCGGTTTAAATTTGAACCACCGGTTATTTCGAATCTGGCAATACTAATGTCATTCTATTCTGTCACAAAACTCAGTATATTATCTCCACTGAACGAAATGAATCGATTTACGCTTGAGAAACGTTGGAATTTATTGGAAATTTATTTCCAAATCAAAGACAATTGGTCGGAAATTGCACGAAAATATCGTATAAAATTTGTTCGCAGAGAAGGACCAACAGTGCCTGGTATACGCAAGTTTATTGCTAAAGTTCGTGAAACTGGTTTCATTGTTGATGCGCCAAGACGTGAGCGTGCTCGCACAGTGCGTACACCCGAAAATATCGAAGCCGTGGCTGAGAGTGTGCGTGAGAATCCATCAACATCAACTCGTCATCGTTCTCAAGAATTGAACATTTCACGCACCAGTTTACGTCGACTTTTGAGAAAAGATCATTCAATTGGTTCAAGAGTTGAAGTCACATGACCATCCGCTTCGTTTCCGCTTCGCTAGACGGGCCAGCGAGAAACTGCACGATGATGTCGACTTTGCCAAAAAAATCATCTTTTCGGATGAAGCTCATTTTCATCTTGGTGGGTACGTTAACAAGCAAAATTGCCGTATTTGGTGCTCAGAAAACCACACGTGGTCTTACAGAAGCCAATGCACCCATTACGAGTGACTGTTTGGTGCGGCTTGTGGAGCGGAGTCTTCATTGGCCCATATTTCTTTGAAAATGAGGACGGGGCAACCATTACGGTCAATGGAGACACCTATCGCACCATGATAACCGCTCTTCATGGTATTGATGTGAACGATGTTTGGTTTCAACAGGATGCCACACATCTCATGCCACAATCGATTTATTGCATCAAACGTTTGATGGTCGTTTAATCAGCTGAAATGGTGATGTCAATTGACCGCCAAGAAGCTGCGATTTGACACCGTTGGACTATTTTCTGTGGGGCGCCGCTAAAGTAAAGTTTTATGCCGACAAACCTGAGACAATTGAGCATTCAAAGGCCAACATTCGTGAAGCCATTGCCAAGATACGACTCCATACACTCGAAAAAGTGCTCGAAAATTGGTCCGATCGAATGGGGTACTGTGAGGCCAGCCGCGGCAGCCATATGAATGAAATAATATCCCATCTCTAACCGGAACAATTGTATTTCACAACAAAAAAATAAATTTGGCAAAACTTCGTTTTTGTTTTATTGCATTTTTAAGTTTAAACTTTTAAATGGCCCACCCGTTATATGTATCAGCTGGGCAACTCATGTCTCCATCTTACCAATTATTGGAAAGCATTAATTTTGTTTGTGTAATGAAGCGGGGTCTTTTTAATAATCCCCTATTAGCCAAGATTTTGTAAAAGCTGCTGTAGAATCAACGCAAACGTATATCTATTATTATTGTAATGCAGTATATTGTTGCGACCCTCGGTAAACAATGAACTCATTGTTTTATACAAACATCTTAGTCGGCATAAAATTATATGTTTATGTACTGGACGACCCCAGAAGGAGGACAGAGGATACATTTTCGCAGAGAGCTGTCAGTTCGGGTAGATAATTTCTGTCTTAACTATTAATTTAACAACCTTTTTGTTATTAAGTCCAGTGTGAAGTCTGTAATTAATATAATAAATAGTATTATTAAATATATACAATTTATTACTTTGCGATTCCGCTATGAAGTGATTAAACATAAAATAAAAGAAATTATAATAGAACTCATTGGCGGCGATTATATATTTCGAAAGCGCTCGGATATAATCGAAGTCGAGAATCACATGCGTATAGTATGTGTATAGCTACGTTTTCGTAAGGACAAATCGGGGCGACTTGTTGGCCCGACATGTCTGCAGATCAACTAGTCGGTGAATTGGACGGGCGTTTATGTTGTTACTTGTCGGCAGCAGACATGTCGAAAAACGGCCTTCAAATCGAAATATCGAAATCCGTAGTTAGCTACAAGATGGCAGACAGTGAAGTAGTACAGGTGATATCAGCTTTCGTAGTGTTGGCAGGAAGCCATGTGATCGTAGAAAGTCAAAAAAAATCAAAACGAAAACCCAAAAGATGGTATATTAGAAGTTTCTTAGCTAAGCGACGCTTGGAAGGTGCATACAGCTCTTTAATGAATGATCTTCGCTTGCAAAGTGGATATGAGAACTTTGTTCGCATGTCTTTCACCGAGTTTGAACAGCTACTACACTTAGTTGCGCCCCTTATTATTAAAAATGAAAGAGCAAGGAAAGATACTGTATCTCCAGGGGAACAATTAGCAGTAACTTTACGGTTCCTAGCCACAGGTGACAGCTATGGAAGTTTGATGTATCAGCATAGAATATCGAAAACTAAGTTGTCGCAAATAATTCCGGATGTTTGTGAAGCAATCGTTGAAGTTCTTCGTGAAGAAATCAAGGTAAGAAAAATGCCTTATTTAGTTTATTATATTAAAAGATTACACATCAGATTGAAACATATCATAATTTACATTTTCTACCAAATAATTTGTTGTATCGTTTGTAGTGGGTGGGTTTGAACAAGACACTGGGGTAGGTGGGTTATTAGAATAGGACACTGGAGTAGGTGGGTTAGAATCAGGCACTGGGGTAGGTGGGTTATTAGAATAAGACACTGGTGTAGGTGGGTTAGAATCAGGCACTGGAGTAGGTGGGTTATTAGAATAAGACACTGGAGTAGGTGGGTTAGAATAAGGCACTGGGGTGGGTGGGTTAGAATAAGAAGACGGAGTAGATGCATTGGAATAAAAAATTGGGGTCCGTTGAATTAAAGAAGTCGGAACTGGATTATTCGAATAATAAGCCGGCGTTGATGGAGCATGAACTTTTGAGCTCGCCATTTCTGCTTTGTAGAGGGTGTTGTTTATTTCGTGCCGAGCCCAACTTTGAAGGTTTGCATCGTTTAAGTTTCGTAAAGACTGAGCAACGTAATCTCCATAACTTGAGAAGATGTCTTTTTTTGTATTATTGTCAGCGACTGTTTTCATAACTTTATATGCATCTTGTACTTGATCTGCAATAGTTGATATATTTGTTGTGGCTCTTCTTTTGCGTGAAGGTGTGTTAGTTGACTTCAATGCCTGTGATTCGTGTGAAACATTTGGTTCTGTTGTTTCTATCGGAGTTTCATGCGTTTCGGAACCCAAAACATGATCCATTTCATCAACTTCTTCCTGAAATAACGAAAGATTATTTGTTTCAGATTCCCCGAAATGAAGAAGAGTGGTTCAATGTTTCACAAATATTTGAATCGCGATGGAACTATCCTAATTGCATTGGCGCACTGGATGGTAAACATGTATATATTCAGGCACCAAACAACACTGGAAGTCTGTATTTCAATTATAAACATAATTTTAGTATAGTTTTAATGGCCCTCTGTGATGGAAACTATAATTTTTTGTACTGCGACGTTGGTATGCAAGGACGTATTGCTGATGGCGGAGTTTTTGCAAGTACTGACTTCTACAGTGCGCTCCAAAGGCAAGAGCTTAATTTACCACAACCCAGATGCCTTCCATTAAGAGAAGTACCTGTACCATTTGTGATCCTTGCAGATGGCGCCTTTGCACTTTCTGAGAATGTGATGAAACCGTTTCCTGGTAAACATTTTAAAGGATCTGTTGAAAGGGCCTACAATTATCGACATTCGCGTGCGCGTAGAATAATTGAAAATGCGTTCGGAATTTTATCAGCAGTGTTTAGAGTTCTTAGGAAACCCAT
Source organism: Dermolepida albohirtum (assembly GCA_031893035.1). Taxonomy (NCBI): domain Eukaryota; kingdom Metazoa; phylum Arthropoda; class Insecta; order Coleoptera; family Scarabaeidae; genus Dermolepida; species Dermolepida albohirtum. Next base: position 7,775 of record JAVIWB010001852.1, on the reverse strand, counting down.
GTTATTGGCACCAGAGAAAGCAACGCAAGTCGTATTTGCTTGTGTTTATTTACATAATTTTCTAAGAAATCGTAAGCAGAGCAGGAATATCTATTCTCCGCCATCGACTTTTGATAGAGAAGATAACGAGGGAAACTTGATTCCGGGAGACTGGAGACATGATAATTTTGAACTTGTTGGTTTAAGAAACGGTGCAAGAAATATTGGAAATGTTAATGCTGTTACAATTCGTACAGAGTTCGCCCAATATTTCAAAACCAGACCATTGTCTTGGCAACACAAATGTGCTTAAGGTACGGAAAAATGGGCAAAAAATAACAAAACTTGGTACTGTTTTGATTTTCAAGATAAGAACACTTTTTATTTATCTGGTGCCTCGAATATTTTATTAACATGTAAAATAGATTTAAATTTTGTACCAGTTTACACGAAAGAGTTAACTAGAATGTAATACTTATATATTATATTTTAAGATACCTAAATAAACGTTACTTGAGAAAGATTAGTAGGTACTTACTGTATTTTTATTTGATATATTTAGAGTACTTGTATGCTCTGTGGGCTCAACGGCGGGACTCAAAAATGAAAGCATTTCAAATCCATACCACGTTGGTTTGTATACAGCTTCAGGTGCACTTCCACTTTTTGTCTTTTTAATTTTAGCAAGTTCTCGGAAATACTGACTTCTGATATTTGTAATTTTCTTTTCAATGGTCGCAACATCTGTCTCTAACGCTTTAGCTATCGAATTTAAGGCATCCAAACGTGTCTGCGAGTTCTTGTGCTCTGCTGACATAATATCCCATAAACATGTTTCGTTTTCGTACAATTCGATTAATTTTATAGTGTTACGTTTACTCCAGTCCATGGTATACGAAGGTAACTGAAAATGGGCTACCTTTAGCCTTTCCATTTTGACTAATGAATAAGCACATGCATATTCACGAAAAAAGACATACAGCAAGACCATCATATCCTTAGAAAAATCTGCGCACACTTTCGGTATTACTCGTACTCAGTCGCCAGTGAGTCGCTCGCTTCGGTGATTAGGTACATTCCCAACAGAAAGGCGCGGTTTTATTTTGTACTACGCGACGCCAAGAATAAGAATTTAGAAAAGTTTTATTTATTAATATATGTTATACTGGTCCAAATGGAATGTAAATTATTAATTAATGAGGCTGCTAAGTGTTATTTAATAGTGTTCTATTGAGGATGTACTATGAAAGTAAATCTTAATATGATTAGGTAGATAATGTAATTACAAAATTTTTTAATAATACCCAGTAATTAGAAGCAAATAGCTTTATTTCAAAATGATTACATAATTACATAATAAATTACATAATAAAACACATTCACAAAGCAATGATTACTAAGTTATTCTGAATCATCGCTGAAACCAAAATCACTGTCAGATGTATCAGCACCCACGTTTATAATTAGTGACTCCGTAAGAACATCCATAAAAACTTCATTTTGTTTATATTCATCTTCGACTCTCTTCACGTGAGTGCAAAGTTTGTTCCAGTCATTTACTGTAATGCTTTTAAATTTTTCTTCCGCTAGCCTTTTAGCGTCCTCTAATTTAAATGTGACATTTTGTGATGCCACAAAATTTTTCACAGTCGCCCAAATCATTTCGATTGGATTTAGTTCAGGGTGATACGGAGGCAATCGTAAAGTTGTATGACCGTGTGCCTCCAAAATTGCGTCTATTTTATATCGTAAGTGTTGTTGTTTATTATATTTTATTAACATATATAACTGGGCTTTCGTCATATCAGATGTACAGGCAATACCTTTTTCGGTCAACCAGTGTAACATTTTTTGCTTGTTTGCATTAGAATTAGGCGCTGGATTTATCTGAACATTGTGGTATGGAGCATTGTCAATAACTAGTACTGAATTTTTTGGTAAATTTGGTATTAGTTTTTCAACGAGCCATTTTTGGTAATTTTCGAAATTCATTTCGTGATGGTAATCACCGGATTTTGTTCCGGATTTAAAAAGTAACAAAGCGTTTTCTACAAATCCATGGTTCTCACCTCCAGCGTGCAACATAATTAAACGCTGGCCCTTGGAGATTGTCGAAAATAACCCATTTCTTGACTTGTCTGTCCAACTTTTCGATTTTGTATGGCCGCTATGAATATAGGATTCATCCATATAAATAGTTGGACGATTTTGCCGTCGATATACATCTATTTTTCGTAAAAAATTTGTACGAATGTTTCTGATATCTGGTTTTTCTTGTAATATCTTGCTTTTGTGTAGCACAGAATCTAAAACCAAGCTTCTTTATAATTTTTCTTAAGGATTCTCGGCCACCCGGAAAATTTATATCTTCTTTAAGTTTTTGTAGTAAATTTTTAATAGTAATCCGCTGATTATTTGTCTTGTGGAAATTATAAATAATATGTTTTATTTGGTATAGGTCAATGTCGTCTATTGAATCCATTACTAAACATTTCCTCGATCTTTTCTTTTTTGGCGATTTGAAAACTGGTAGTTGTTCTGTGTTCTCTTTCTCATTTCGTTCTGGTTCTGCTTGATATTCGTTCCCCTCTTTTAAAATATTATAGACAGAAGCTCTTGAAACACCAGTTGCTCTTGCTACGTATTCCTTTAATTCGCTTTTTGTACGATTTCTTATGTCTGTTTCGTTATCTGAAATTGTCTTTAAAAACTTAAAAACATTAAACACGACTTCACGGGTTTGTGAATGCAGTCCTTTTCCACCTCCTAAGTTGGACATTATTAATTATAATAAATAAAACAAATAATAACCAATTATAATGCAAGACCTCAATTACTCACTTTGACTAACCGTAACTTAACAACTTAACCACGCAACGATCATAAGCACACTGAGGACACAAACAGCTTACCGATGACTCGGAGTGTACCACCCGGCACGCCTACGATGCGCAGTAGATTTTTGTCCAAGGATATGATGGTCGTGCTGTACCTACTTTTGTCTGAATGATCTTTTGGAAACATCGGACGGCCACTTGCGCTACTTGGTAACAACTGCGAGAAATAATCACATGTTGACTGTTTACGTAGTGACAAACAACCGCCAACCCGACATGTGCGGATAATTTTTGCACCCGACACCGACATATCGTCCGACAATGCCGACACGAATTGTTTTTTGTTTACGTTAGGGCAGACAAGTCGGCCGACGTGCCGGCCGACATGTTGAGTCCTTACGAAAACGTAGCTTATGAATGCCGGATTAGATTGATGATGGCGAATCAACGGCGTTCTTTGTTATGTTCGACGAATGTTAATAGATTTCTTAACCGATTTTCGACATTAGAATACATCGGCACTATTATCAAATGTATTGTTTGCAATATCAACATTTTACCGTACAGTGTTTTTATGTGTAAAAGACATGTTAATAGCAAACAACACCGGTTAAATGCGCAACGTGATGTACCAAATTATAAATTTCTTTATGACTTCATTCTTAAGTGTGTGCAATATTCCACAAAATATTGTAGACAATGGAGAATCTCGAAACTTTTGGGGGAAATACGTTCCGGAATGGAGATTGCCAATAAGAGGCCAATTACAGTATAATTTTCCTCGGGTGGAAAACACGATTACGAATCAAATAAAAGTTCAAAGATAAAAAAAATGTGGTTGATGGTAAAAACTACGGATGCAACAAAGAATAGTATTTTCAATGCGTTTGTGCGCACTTTAATAAGCGGTGAGATTTTCTTGGCCCTTCTTTTACTTAGTAGAATATTACGGAAGACAAACGCGGAAAGGATAGTAGAAACTATAAAGCATACTTTATGAAGTTCAATATAGCGGCAACCCAGCTTGTAATGTTAGCTACAGATTGGGGGTTCGAATATGGATAAAGCTGGAAAGTTATTAAAACAATCTTACCCTCAATTACTTCATTCAATCTGTTTGCACCACGCATGTCATCTTGAAGCTGAATTTATTAGAAACAGTTACCCCAAAAGTAGACCAATCTATAGTTTCTACCAAAAAAGTTTTTATTAAATCTCCAAAACGCATTCGTGAGTTTAAACAGACTTATTCGGATATTCCTCAGTCACCACAGCCGGGCATTAATGAGATGGGGAACGTAGCTTAAAGCTGTTTTATATTATAAGGAATTTTTACACATTATTAAACCTTTTATCTTAAATTTAAATCTGCAAGGTATTCAAGCAATTTCAGTAAGTCAACCGGTGATTTCAGATATCGAAATCCATACCCAAATAGAGCCAATTTCCGAAAATTATTCAATTCTTTTAGATACTACTTCCAAATTAAAGAACAATTAGCTCTGTCATTACATGAAGCGCTAAATATAGTATATCACCTCAAAGCCTCGTTAGGAAATCTAACAGATACTATAGGAAGATTAACAACCGATAAATTGTGTGCGGTTATAAATAAAAATCGCGATTTTCAAACTATAATGCGTATAGACAAGAGTTTAACTGAAAACCAAGGGTGTGAATATGATGCGAACGTCCTTTTTAAATTCGCGAACCTCACATCATTAGACGCAGAACGCTCCTAGTGGTAGTGCTAAAAACATATGTTAGTGTTAAATCAAGAATTATGTTAATTCATGCATTCAAGAAGTTCTCGAATTATCCTCCGTAAGGGCAACTTTGTTGTTTTCTTTCTACTAACAATTTTTTTCAGCTTTTCACCCGTCCTGGATTTTTGATGCTCACAAATTGATTACAAATTGCTTTCATTACTACAAAATTGGCCGGAAAAGCAACCTATATTATTTCTCACATATAAGACGTAATAATAATTTGGATCACTCCAGCGTGGGCCAGTTTAATTTTGTTTATATTATCGCGTTTGTAATCATTTGGCTTCACAACATGGGGGTAATTTTTCTAATATATACGACGTTCATAATACTAACGCTTATTTAAGATATTTTTTCTCAATTATTTAGGTACAGCATAGATATAACATTGCAGCCGTGAGACGAGAGATAATACGTGGATTATATTTGTCAGTATTGCTTGCGTTTTGACTTGGATACATTATCAGAAGTGATTATTATGTGTATAGGGTCCGTGATCGAAAACTGACAAGAAATTTCATTATTCGCGTTACGCAATGTGTCTGTTGCGACATCGAATTTATGCTTCCTATAAATATACATACAGAAACATTTCGTAGATGTATATCACGTCCATGTGTATAATCTATTTTGGAGCTGTGTATCACGCTTATGTGTTTAATCTAGTTTGATTTGACATAAATGTTTCATGTGGTTTTGTTAACATTTACGCGCCAAAGTTTGTAAGTTACTACAAATGTTATACGTATACTCCACATCAAAGTTGGAAATTATGATCTCCAATAGAATATACAGTGTTTCAAAACCATTACAAATCTAGTAGTCTGGCCATAATTACTGCTTTTGTAAGTTAGTTATTTTTCTGAATATTACGTTGTGTATTTTAAGAGTTTTTTTAACAGTTTACGTATAGTTTTTCTAAAATATTCCTATTATAAAATACAATGGCGGACTGCACTTATTTCATTCACGTGCTGGAATTTAGTTAGAGCTTCTCTGCCATTCAACGAGCTTTTAAATATTTACATTTAGTTTTTTCTTTACATGCCTTTTCTTAAATGGTTACGTCTAATTTGATATATATATATATATATATATATATATATATAATCATCCCTTTCTACCTTAGTAGGTATAAGGGTTACACTGTATACTTTCAATCCCCTAATAATTTCTTCCATCTCTCCCTATCTTTAGCCAACTTTTTTGCTTCCGTCCACTTTATTGCTTTTTCCCTAATCACTTGTCCCACTATATCTTCCCACCCCTGTTGTGGTCTTCCCCTCTTCCTCTTCCCAATCGGTTTGGACTCCCATACCACCTCCACTTGCGTTCTGTTCGACATTCTCTGCATATCTCCCCACCAAGCCATCTATCGCTGTTCAATAAATTCGTCTATTGGGTTTATTGATAGCCCCTTTCTTATTTCCGCATTCTTACTCTGTCCATCCTATTAACTCCCATGACTCTTCTTAAATACTTCATATCCACAGCATACACTTTACTTTTTTCCCGTTTATTTAATACCCACGTTTCAGCTCCGTATGTTAGCACTGGTCTGTACACGCTTTTATTGGGTCTGGGAAAAAGTTCGTGGCGTTTTTCCCGATAGATGGCATTGGTTGCCGATAACTAAAGAACAACAAGTCACAGCGACACCACCGAGGGCTCGTTTTTTAGATGACCTTCCGAACGTTAGTTTGAGCGTAGAAAGATTGTAATCGGTGCAGTGGTTGGAAAGTTATTCGCACTTGAAAATGGAGAAGAATAATGAGAAATTTCGCTATATTCTGCAATATTATTATGATAAAGGGGAGAACGCTGCGCAGGCTTGTGATAAAATTTGTGCTGTGTACGGTGAAGGTACTTTATCGAAATCTGTTGCGCGGAAATGGTTCGCTCGCTTTCGTTCTGGAAATTTCAATGTGAAAGATGAGTCACGCTCCGGTCGTCCAATCACTGAAAAATCTGATGAAATTCTTGAAAAAGTCCAACAAGATAAGCATATCAGCAGTGTCGATATTGGCATGGAGCTAGGCATTGACCACAAAACTGTTTTGAACCATTTACACAAAGCTGGTTACAAAAAAAAAGCTTGACGTATGGGTTCCTCATGAGTTGAGCGTGAAAAACATGATTGACCGAATTAACATCTGCGATGCGCTGCTGAAACGGAATGAAAATCGAGCCGTTTCTGAAACGTTTAATAACCGGAGATGAAAAATGGATTACGTACGATAATCGGAAGCGTAAAAGATCGTGGATAAAGGATGGTGAGCCGTCACAAGCGTTCGCTAAGCCAACATTGACGCCAAAAAAAGTGCTGCTGTGTGTATGGTGGGACTGGAGGGGAATCGTCCACTACGAGCTACTTCCAACTGGTCAGACGATTGATTTTCAACTCTACTGTGCACAACTAGAGAGATTACGCCAGGCGATTGAAAGAAAACGGTCCGAATTGATTAATAGGAAAGGTGTTGTCTTCCATCATGACAACGCCCGACCACACACTTCTTTGATGACCCGTCAAAAATTGAGAGAGTTTGGTTGGGAAGTTTTGATGCACCCACCTTACAGTCCGGATATAGCACCCTCTGACTATCATCTGTTTCGATCTCTGCAGAACTCTCTCAATGGAATTAAGTTGGTTTCAAAAGAAGCCTGTGAAAATGATTTATTCACTTTTTCGACCAGAAACCACAGAAGTTTTTCACCGATGGGATCATGGATCTACCAAAAAAATGGCGAAACATTGTCGATAATAATGGAGCATATTCGGTTTAAATGAATTCGTCCACGCGCCATGCGGGGACCAGTTGAATTTTACTGAAAAAACGCCACGAACTTTTTCCCAGACCCAATATATACCTTCATCTTAGTCTGTCTACCAATTTCCTTCTTGCTTATAAAATCTCTATTCAAGGCATAATATAGTTTATTCGTTTTTTCGATTCTGTTATTTATATCCAATTCGTGATTTCCATTATCCTCTATCATGACCCCCAGGTATCTAAAGCCCTGCACTTGTTCTATTGGATTCCCTTCTATTGTTATGTTTACTTGTTTTCTATTTTTTGCGATAACCATTACTTTTGTTTTTGCCACATTTATATTCATTCCCCCTCTTTTCAATGTTGTGTTCCATACTGCCAATGTTTCCTGCAGGAATTTAATTTAATTTGATATTAAA
>JAVIWB010001851.1:0-26602 GCA_031893035.1 Dermolepida albohirtum | reverse complement strand
AAAATTCCTGAAGCTGTTTTTAACTTTGTAGTGACTTAATAGTTAACTATTAATATTCCATATAAAATGTATATAATTAATTATGTAGTAGTAAAGCGTTTGTAGTTAATTATCGACCTAGTTCTGTCCTTCAAAACTTTACAAAGGTTTTGGAATAAATGCTATATATATATTTGTATCTATCTATCAAATATAATATTATGATGTAAATATAGAAGCAATATTAATATTTCTCCTACAATTACATCATAATATAATAATACAGAACTAGATCGATAATTAGCTACAAACGCTTTACCACTTTTTTTGTGAATAGCAAAAATTTATCCAAACTTCACTTTTTAAAACTACAAATCATTCGCATTGATATGCTAAGAATTTTTGTTATTCTTTGTAAGAAACTGAACTGTATAAAAATTAACAATTTTATTTCCAGTTGGAAAAAACAATACCTCCCTCTTTCTTTCAAACATACGAATATATGAACGAAAGAACAATGGCATGTCACTAAAATCGGTAACAAAATTGTCAGTGCGTAAATAGCCGAACGCTTTAAAATCTTGGCAAATTGCTATAAGATGATCGTTAAAAGAATCATTCAAATGTTAATAACAATCTATTAACGAACGGTTCTTTATGGGCTTATCGTACCTTTTCGATGCAGAAAAATGGTGAAAAAACAGGGTATTATCAACCTTCGAATGATTCTTTCAACGTTCATCATATGGCAATTCGCCAAGATTTTAAAGTGTTCGTCTATTTACGCATTGGTAACTTTGTTACCGATTTACACATTTGAAAGTTCGCCTTATGACAATTCGACTAGTGTTCGTTTATTTATGCACTGGTAACCTTATTACTGCTTTTAGCGGGAAAACATGCTCTTGATCATTCATTTGTACATTCATATGTTTGAACGAAAGAGGAAGGTAAGGTTTTTCTATCATGTTTCTGTATCGAAAAGGTACGATAAGCTCGCAAAGGATTGTGCATTAGTAACACAAGTTTATCTGATGAGAGATTAATTCCTTAGTAAACAGGCTGTTATTAACATTTGAATGATTCTTTTAACGTTTATTTCCAATTGTTTATGAACTAATTTTCAAATATTGGTTTCTTGTTTTTCTTTTTTTTAATTGAAAATATTGTTATACTTCGTTCACTATTATTGGCTCTTCAATTAAGTTTATTTTCTAAAGTTTTGAAAAATAATAAAACAAAAATAAATAGAAAGATCAAGAGCAAATACATAAATCCAGTCAAATAGGCATGATAAAAGAAATTATCAAGTATTAAAATAAATTTTAATTGACCTAATCTTTTTAGTGTACTTTTGTTTTATTTACTCACAATAATTAGAAGATACCTCTCCTTTTTGTTTCATGCATGCAACAGTTGTAACAATTACATTATTTTTATTAATATCAAATAATTACTTATGTCTCGACTGCGACATTAATTAATTATCAAATATGTACATACACATAATTATAGTACTACCATAATTGTACTTTCGTAAATTATAATTAAATCTACATATTATTTGAAATGTTATATCACTACTAAAGAGAAGTTTCTGTAATGGCAAATAGTAGATTTTATGGCTATAAAATATAAAAATTTGATTAACGTAACAAATCTATACATGTAACACGTTAATTAATTACAATCAAATATTTATATATATAATAATTATATGAAAATAATAAAAGCAAGTATATATTAAAATAAAGAAATTTCAATTAACGTTTACTTATTTTGTATTAAAACATCCTAAAATTAAACTTAAACAATTTGATTAACAACGAAAGCAAAATATTTTCTAAATTTTCTAAATTAAATAGTTATTGAGAAGTCCTTATATTTAATTGGTAATTATTAGCATAAGTGCCTTTATGAATGAACATTTTAGGAAAGAACGTCAATTTTACTCCATATTCTGCGATGTGGATGTAAATGAAAACGTTAGTATAAAATCTTAAATAATGTAAATGTGTTTTAAAAAGCTCAATATCACATAAAGCCACAATAAAATAAATTACATAAAACTTATTTGCCTACCTGTTAACATGAAAGAAAGACAAAATGTCCTGATGCGTCCAACGTTCAGCACACACACAATTTCACACTGAATTCTGAATCAATACCAGCGCCGACGCCATCAACTATCAATGTCACATTTAAGAAAAGTGCACTTTATTTTATTATAAAAAGAGAATGTTTATAAAAATATTCTTGAAAGAGTTAAAAATATATTTTTTACCTCTCTATATAACAATTGTCGTATAAGAATCGGAATATATAAGTAGAACACGAATGGTTCGCCAATTAGGCAATCGATTTGTATTTCAAAGTATCAGAAAGTCGCACACCCAGTTAATCTGAAGGATTATCCTAAACATGAATGAAATTCTAAAAGTCAAAACTTTTAATAAGAAAAATCAAATCCAAAAATGAGGAATAGATGAAAATGAATAGAAATTAATTAATTTTTATTTGGTTTGTGTAGTTATCGGTAAATTCGATTAATCAACTAATTAATGATACACGTAATTTATATTTCTAATTTAAAAATTAACCAAAGATGTATAATAAATATATTTCAATACCACAAATTTAAATAGTAATATAAGGAAATATGTGTTATAATATTAAAACTAACCCCTAAATTATTATTATTATAAATAAAGTGCATTACTTGTATGCAACATTCTATATATTATATTTGGTCTAGAGAAAGGATGATTATTTTATTATTAAAATAAAATTGATGAAAAAAAGGTACACCATTATTATAAATAAGCGCATAATATCGAAACTGCAAAATTATTCATACCATGTATAATTACTTTTTGATACAAAAACATTAATACTTTCGACATTGTTTGATAAAAAGAAACGATTAACTTTCCAACAGAATAAAACCTAACAATAAAAATACGATATACTTTAATCATAAAGACTATTACAGTAATAAATGTAATAACTAATGGCATTAATAATAACAGATAAATATTATCTTTACATATCAAAACAAAAGCAATAGTAAGTATCAGTAATACAAAAAATATTATGGGCGGCTTTAACATATTGTACCAACGTGTTCCTGACAATGAATGTTATTCCTATTATTATACGAATTTACAAACGTAATTGAAAAACTAATATACGAGGGAGCGTTCTTATATTCGCGGAATGGGGGACAAGGGGTGGAAATAAAAAAACCAAATTATTTTTCTTTTTCAATATATTCACCTGCAAGACGGATGCATTTTTCACATCTTTCAATTAATTTATTTATACCCTCATAAAAAAATGATTTGTCTTTATCTGCAAAATTCGCCGAAACTGCCTCCTTGACTTCATCATCGGCAGTAAATTTTTTACCCCGCAGCTCTTTTTTCATTTTCGGAAACAGGTAATAATCACTCGGGGCCAGGTCTGGGCTGTAGGGTGGGTGATTCACAATTTCGAAGACCACCTTATGCAGGGCAGCTAACGGAACGCGGCTCTTGTGGACGGGCGCGTTGTCGTGCAAAAGCAGAACACCTTTTGTCAATTTTCCCCGTCTTTTCTCTTTAATGGCTTCTTTTAGTCGCTCTAATATTGAAGCGTAATATTCTCCGTTTATAGAAACACCTTTATCTTTATAATCAATCAACAATATTCCTTCCGAGTCCCAAAATACCGTTGCCATGAGTTTCCCAGCTGATTGTGACACTTTAAATTTCTTGGGAGGTGCTGTGCCCTTTTTATGCCACTGCATGGAGTCTTGTTTGGACTCAGGTTCATAATGATGAACCCAAGTTTCGTCTCCAGTAACAATTCCACTCAATACACCATCCTTGTCTTCATTATAGAGGTCCAAAAATGCACGCGAACACTCTACGCGCTGTTGTTTTTGCGCCAGCGTGAGCATTCTCGGCACCCATCTTGCGCTGACCTTAGACATGCCGAAATGATCGTGTAGGATTTTAAAAATTGTTGTATCGGATACTCCAACCATTTCTGCGAGTTGTTTCTTCTTTAGTCGAGCATCTTCGAGTACAATTTGTTTAACTTTTTGGATAAGTGCTGGCGTGGTCACCTCAATGCTCCTGCTCGGCCTCGGGTCGTCTTCAAGGGATTCCCTTCCTTGTTTAAATAAACTATGCCACTTGTACACCATGGTTTTTCCTAGACAAGAGTCGCCGTAAACCAATGACATCTCATTCATTATGGTCGCGACTGATTTTCCTTGCCTGGTAAGGAACTTTATAACGGCACGATGTTCGATTTTTTCCATATTTCACTTTTCACTCCTGATTGTTACTTGGTTGACGATAGCTCAAAGACTAACTGTCTAATAACAATGAAACTTCGTATTTATACTAATCATGAGTCGCTGCACAGGCCACGCCCCCAATGCGCCTACTCACCCCTCTACAACCCGCTCATTCCGCGAATATAAAAACGCTCCCTCGTAGTTAACACCTTTTTATCACAAATCTCATTGCTTCCTCACAAATTTCATTGTTAAAAAATAATTACGGCAGATATAAGACATGCACGAGGATGATTTTCGGGAAGCGAAATTAGAAACGAAGCAAGTGAGACGTTATTATTATCTTTCTCAAAATCCTTAAAATACGTTATCTGCTTCTGGGTTTCCGGGCTGGAACCGCGTCACTAGTATATCTGCCCACGTTTCGTACCCATTTGTATGGGACATCTTCAGGGCTGAACTACTGCACTGAAACTGGTGTAAGTCGATGGGGGGTAATGGATCATGGGCCATCATCGCGGTTAAGGTTATTGGGGTGCTTAAAGATCTCTATAGTTTCACGGATTTTGCGACCATAGAAATGGTTAGTGCGGGATAGAATCTTGGTCGAATTAAATTGGATATGGTGCCCGGTTCCCAACCTAGTACAACGCTCATGTTCAGAAACACGACAGGCCGCTTTGTTTCACCAATATATACCCTGCCGCGTGAGCAAGGAATCCTGTACATACCAGATGATTCTAAAGAAACATGGTCTTTTACGGAAAAAGGGTCAGATAATTTGGAATGGGGTTTGAAGATTGTTTTGATGTTGTTTTTGAGAATAACCTTACTGATGCGGTCAGTAACACCTTGTATGTAAGGTAGGTGGGCTTTAGAGAGGGGGAAAGATGATGTAAGCTGTGTATTAAGTTGCGGGATTTTGGGATTAAGATGTCGATCTATGGTTCGTTAAATATTGTGGTTGGAGAAATTATTATTTATAACAGCTTTAGTAACATGACTTAATTCCTGGGATAGAGAATGCTGGTCAGATATGTTGACAGCTCTTTGGATTAAGGAATTGATAACGCCCTGCTTTTGGGCGGGATGATGATGGGAGAGGGCATTGAGATACCGATCAGTGTGTGTGGGTTTGCGGTACACTGAATGTCCTAGTGAATCATCCAGATGACGAGTTACCAAGACATCGAAGAAAGGAAGGGAACCTTCAGATTCAATCTCCATGGTGAAACTTATGGAATCGTGTTGGGAATTTAAGAAAACAAGGAAGTTGTTCAAGGAATCCCGACCATGCGGCCAAATAACGAAAGTGTCATACACATATCTGAACCAACATTTTGGTTTTTGTTTACAGGAGTGTAGGATTTGTTGTTCGAATGCCTCCATAAAAATGTCAGCGACAACAGGAGAGAGAGGAGACCCAATAGCTGCACCCGATACTGGTTCATAATAATTACCACGGAACTGAAAATGGGTGGAGGTTAAACAAGTATTCACCAGATTGGCCAAATCATCAGGTTAGTTGTCAGTGGAAAGGATTTGACGGATTATTTGGATAGTGTCGGGTATAGGAACTCTGGTAAATAAAGATTTGACGTCAAAACTAACTAGTAGATCATGAGGATCTACCGTTAGGCCATTTAGTCTTTGGACAAAATGTTTGGAATTTTTAATAAACGAATCACTATTTCCGGTGTAAGGTTTGAGAATGTTCGAGAGATATTTAGATAATTTATAAGTGGGACAGTTTATGGTACTCACTATGGGACGCAGAGGAATGCTGGGTTTGTAAATCTTTGGGAGGCCGTACAGTTTGGGGGCTTTGGAGTCGCTGGGTAATAAGGTTCTATGAGAATCGGTAGGGATAGAAGAGGATGATATGATGGTACGTTTTATTCGTGAGGTGGGATATCGCTTGAGAAGTTTATACGAACCGTCCTGGAAAAGAGTTTGTATTTTAAGCTCGTACTGATCACTGTCCAAGACAACAGTGGCGTTACCTTTATCAGCTCTGAGTACAACGATGGTGGGGTCAGATTTCAGGACTTTATGGGCTTGAATCTCGGATCTTTGTAGATTAGATTTCGGTGGTTTGGCCTGCGTGAGGATTTTTGAAGATTCGAATCGGATGGAATCGGCGATAGCCGGAGGAATTCTGACAAGAGCCGATTCTGTGCCAGTGATTATGTCTTCCGTAGGGATGTATTTGGGGGTAGGAGCAAAATTGGGCCCTTTGGAAAGAACAGAAATCTCATCAGTGAATAAAGGTCGTTTAGAGAGATTGATTACAGTGTGTGACATAGAAGTATTATGTTGTCGAGGTTTAGGTACTAAGGTCTGGAACTTGCGGATGTGCCTTTGGGTAATATGGTATTTTGTGTTTTCCGCTTGTTGAAAGGTTATGCGGTCTAGAAGATTCCAATCAGATTGAGTTAAAGTAGAAGCAAGTTGTAGGTGTATGTGAAGGAGTTTATTAGAAAGGGAATTGAGATCACGTCTGGTTTGTTTGATGCGTTCTCGAACCAATGCGAGACCAGCTCGTTGATATATGAATCTGGCAGAAGGAGAGATGATGTGGTGTTTGATTTGTAAAAATTTAGGATCAATTTTATAATCACGACATCTAAGTAAAAATGTTAAAGAACAAATAAGACTTACCAATTTAACTCGCAGTTTTCCAAGTTCTTTGGTTTTCTTCTGGATATCCTCCCCGTAGAGGCTGGTTAATTTGGTACGTAGACTTCCGCGGTCCTGGTCCATGCTATCTGCTTCTGGATTTCCGGGCTGAAACCGCGTCACTAGTATATCTGCCGACGTTTCGTACCCATTTGTATGGGACATCTTCAGGGCTGAACTACTGCAATGAAACTGGTGTAAGTCGATGGGGGCGGGGATAATGGGTCATGGGTCAATGGAGCGTTACCGTTGCGGTTGGGTAGATTAGAGATGCAGGATTGCCAAGCGTTATGTAGAGGGTAGCCATCACCACGGTTAAGGTTATTGGGGTGCTTAAAGATCTCTATAGTTTCACGGATTTTGCGACCATAGAAATGGTTAGTGCGGGATAGGATCTTGGTCGAATTAAACTGAATACGGTTTCGTAAAATTATCCGATCGAAATTTCTTTCCAACAAGAAAATGTTCAAGTAATTGGTTCACTTTTTCGTGAACAAATTGATCGATGTGAGAAATGGTGTTGTCGTGATGAAGGAGAACTTTTCAAGCACTATTCTGAATAATTCTGTAAAACGTGATGCACGCGTTCGCTTGATATGCTCACTCATGATGTCAAGTCTTCGGTTATTCAAAACAATATCATTAAATTTATTAATAATTCCATAGCTGGGCGTATTTAGTAGTCTCGCGTGGTCAGCGACAAATTACAGCTTTCGAACGAATGTCATTCCACAAAGTTTATTGCATATCAGCCAAAATTTCAAATGTTTATCTTTGTATTTAGGGTTCGACACATCCGTACACATGTAAATACAAAGAATTGCAAATATGTTAATATAAATTAGTAAATAGTATTATACGTATAGATGGGCAAGAAGGAAATTTCATATTATTAATTTTACTGAATCGGAAATACTGAATACTGACGCGGAATCTTAAACTAAATATTTAGCAATGTATTTCTTTAATATGAAATTTCTCCATGACAATGTATGCGTTCAGATGGCCACGAATTCCACATGCCTACTTGTATTTAACATAACCTTGAAATTAAAACAGTCGTGATAAAGCTCTTTGACGCTAGATCTAAAGAATATTATAAGTGCATTGAAGTTACAGCAGATTTTATTGCAAAATAGTAAATAGATTTGGAAAACTCGTAGACTACCTTTCAATAATATATTTTAGGCATTGACAGTTTATATTATCGTCAATCACAATTTTTTTAAATTAAATAAAATAGATTATTTTTCAATAACTGACATTTAGCAATACCATAATTTATCGTTATAATACGTCGTAACATAAAATATTCACTTACTTGCAGTTTTTAACACGAATATCATATAGTACCTGTAACGCCGCGATCTGTGCTTAATAGAACCTCCAGGGTGCTAAATTAACTTCAGAAATAGATTCGGAGCATAGAAGGGAGTTCTGTAAATAAGTCTAAACGAACGCCACAATATTGTTACCCTGACAAGCCAATATTAAAGCAAAGATGAATCAAAAAAATGCGTTCGATATTTAGTAAACTAAGATCAAAAAGAAAGGAAAGACAAAAAGTTAAGTTCTACACAAGTTTATTGTATGTTCAATTACTTTTAGTAATACACGGTATAAAAAAGATATTTACATCAAATAAGTATTGCAAAAAAAAGAGAACGCTAACGTAACTGTTTAAATCTCTAATATAGTTGGTTCGCCACTTATTGAACACTTCCCAACAGCAACAACAAAAGAACACAAGCAAAATAACAGCAATAAATTACAAAAAACGTGAATCCAGAGGCTATCCAACTCCTGGATAACACGAAACAGACTAGACGACTAAAGAGGATCAAACCTTATGAATTAGTTTAGTGAAGTTAACAAACAAAAGCAGAGCACAGTGCGGGAGTGTACACAACAGTTCAGTGTACAAAGTAGCAAATAAGCTGTTAAAAATTAGGGACTACTATCGAGTAAGACTGTAAATTAGGAATCACTTAGCAAGTTAGGTTAGATTTAAATTACTCATTGTTCTAATAATGAACAGATTGTAATGGTATTCCGTGAAGAAAATTAAAAAAAAAAAAAAATTACAAAAAATAATTATATTCAGCTTACAACTGATTTAATAGTTACTTTAAATAATTGACGTTATGACAAAAAAAGGAGACTGACTGGTCGATAAAAAAGTAAAAGGTTAATAGGATCTTCACATACACCATAACTTAGGCCGTTCGACAATTAATAAATTATAAAAAATAGTGGTAGGTAAAACAAAACCCTAAAGTTAATATAAAAAAAGAGGAATTAGGCCACTACGAAAACAATGTTTTTATATTACATACCGCTAGTTGGTTTTGAGGGTTAATTAACAGAATTAAGATTGTCCCTTCTGTAAAATGCCAATATTAATCCAACCTGAATGTTTCGTTAACGTGTCGTGTATGTCGACTTGGCTGACTAATCCTATTAAGCTTATAAATAAATTAGTCTGCATGTATTTTCTAACGTATTCATTGCAGGAATTGTAATAGCTATTCCCATATAAATCTACCACGATCAATAATCCAAAGTTGAACTTCTAATGGCGTAAACAAAGAACTTGTTAACTCACGCAAGGTAATCTACTAAAAGAGGCCGATAAGAGCAACCATCTTGCTTTTATGACATACAAAGTGTGGCGTATTCATGAAAAAATGAACGCTTGCTGTAATGGCCATTAATTACAAAACCACTGGGAATAACTTCGAATCAATGTAAGGACAATAATCGTATGATTTTATTAATTGAATTCTATTAATTAAAACAAAATTAAAATATCGACGAGATCTATCATTGGTCGTAATGATTAACAACTTCAGCGGACAGATTTGAGAGGACGTTAAGAATAACAAAGAACAATAGAATGTACATAACCGAATACCATAAACAGAGATTAAAATTATATATTATGACCAACACTTAGTTTTGTTTTGATAATGGTGTTATTAGTGTTGAATAAAATCTGTTGTTAGTTTTTATAAAACAATTATCTTCATTTTTCTTGTTAAAAATAAATAACTTCCTTAGCTTACATACTTTCGGTAATATACTAAAACATCCCCTCATTTAAATAAGAAATTAGTGAATTTTTTATTTAATTCATCAAGTAGAACTTTTAATTCCATTCTTAGATCACTTTTCATGGCATTCCTTTGATAATAAAGTCTTTTTTGTATTCAAGTCATTTTTGTTACTCGGCAAAAATTTCTTATATTTCTTCGAATGCTTATTTTCGATTTTCTTTTAGTGATCGCTAAATTATACAATTTAACATTTCGAATGTATACTCAATAGCACAGCAAACACATACATATATACGGCGATCAGAAATTCACGGATAATGATCAGATTTGACGATTCTATAATTAATTCGAGTCAACGATCCTAATACAGAAATATTGTATTATCAGTCTTTAAGGTGCACAAGACCACCAATGTTGAAAATGTGCGAGAAACGATATTTCGAATTTTTTTAAATTTTCTTAGTAAAGCATGCTTTTTCTTGTAAAACAAAATTATACAACACTATGTTGGTATAATTTATTGTTTTGTGCCAAATTTTTGCCTTATTAAATATTTTTTTAACTGCTTTTTAACATTAAA
Source organism: Dermolepida albohirtum (assembly GCA_031893035.1). Classification (NCBI taxonomy): domain Eukaryota; kingdom Metazoa; phylum Arthropoda; class Insecta; order Coleoptera; family Scarabaeidae; genus Dermolepida; species Dermolepida albohirtum. The sequence goes on along the minus strand of JAVIWB010001851.1, from coordinate 16,023 downwards.
TAAAGTACATATGGCAACCTTGACCCAGAATAATGTCTGTAATTTAGAAATAATTGTTTGCCAAATTCTGACGCTTGTCGCTTTAACATTCATTATTTTCGCTTCCATTACTTACCTAATTTTTGTGATATCCCAAGTAATTTGTAATGTACACTTTCAACAAATTCGCTAATATACAATATATATGGTATTTGGGTTTTACAATTGCTACCTAACTATTATCACTGTATTTCTGACTAAATAACGTATATATGTAGTTGTGTGCACAACGAAAATTTATTGATTTAAATTGTTTATCAACACCAATAATATTCTGTTTTACGCACTTGCCACATAAATACCTATCGCTACTTGTTACTAGATAAACAGAAACAAGCTTTTCATTTCCAAATGTAAATGCCAAATTTAACTCTCAGACCAGAACAAAAATAGCTGACGAAATGTTGAAACGGAATCGAAAATGTAAAATAAAGTATAAATATATAAACAGAATTGAAAATGAATTTATTATATAACACATAATAAATGATTTAAGGTAGTAAAATGCATAGAATTATATTTGAAATGTGTTAAAACTTTGCAGAAATATATTCTATTAAACGACTTATCGTTAATATTTAAAGGCATCTCACACTAATTTTCTTTAATTATTATTTTTGAATTATTTGTGATAAATATATTGTGAATGGAAGTTGCGTCATGAAACAAACAGCTAACCAAATTAAACAAAAGTAATCCAATTCATTTAATAAGCAATAGATATTATTATGATAATTATTACCAAGACAAGAAGTAAATAATGATCATAGGCCAGAATAATGGTGTAAAACGACGAAATGATTCATACTTTTGATTAAATTTATTTAAAAAAAACGCCCATTAATTTACTATTAAATAATTGCTGTAAAAGTGCCGTACTGGAGAATAATTAGAAAAGTATAGAAGTTTTTCAGATATCAGAGCGAAATGGATATTTTTCCCTGCAAGAAACCTCTTTCACTGTATTTACGAGGACCAAATTACTATTATAAAACAAATTTATTTGCATTGCTCTGATATATTGTGATTTAGTCTCCAGTATATCAAGTACATTTTTTTATTTAAAACAGTTTAAAAATTCGAAGTTGACAGCCGTTACACATAATCTTAATAGTGTATGGGAATAGCAGTAAAACTACAACTGCAGTTGAAAGTAAAATTATTAACGTTGTTTTACTTAGACAATTGTCAACTTGTCATCCTTTATATCAGTTTTTAGGAGTAGGATAAAGAGGCTTTTCAACAATAATTCTTGGCTTTTCCGAGCCTCAAATGCGACAATTCTGCTTGTTGGCATAGCCTCCGAGGTAAAAATTGACCTCATTTTATATACTCAATGACATTAGAATTGTTACACCTAGAAGGAACAATTTCCTGGAATTGTGCTTTTGACAACAGAATAACTATATTGACAGCTTGTTATGATAACAATTGTATCGTTTTATGTTTGACAGTTTTTGCAAAAAAAAAGTTTTTTCTTTTATTGAGTTGTTAAGAAAACGGTTTATCAGAGCTGATAAGTACAAGTTTTGTTTTTTTTTCAGTTATTGTGTCTTCGCCTACTTCTGTTAAGCGTAACAAAATGCCTCCAATTCGAAGGCGTCAACAATATCACCATCTTAGTGATTTTGACAGGGGTAGAATTGTTGCTTTTAGAGAAGTCGGTTTGGCCTACCGCGAAATTGCCCGCCGTGTTGGTTACACTGCAATGACGGTAATGCGTGTGTGTAGGGTGTAGACAGAAGAAGGTAGAGGAACACGAAACAGACCAACAGGTCAACCGAGGCGTACCGCAGAGCGTCAAGACAGGCACTTCAGACTACTAGCTCTGCGGGACCGTTTTGCTACTACGCGCCAACTCTGTGACCAATGGCTTGGTGTAGAAGGTCGCATTGTCAGTATGCGAACATTATATCGCCGCATTCGAGCTTTTGGACTTGCTTCATACCGTCCACGATTAGTCCTTCCTTTGACTGCAGAACATCGTCGTCAACGTTTGGACTGGTGCAGAGAACGGCAGCATTGGGAAGCAGAATGGCATAATGTCGTATTCAGCGACGAATCGCGATTCTGCCTAGGCATGCATGATGGCCGTCAGAGGGTAAGACGCCGTCGTGGAGAGCGACGTGATATTGGATTTGCTGTTGAGAGGCATGTGCACAGGACTGTTGGAGTAATGGTTTGGGGGGCTATTGCATATGGAAGCCGATCACCTCTTCTGTTTATTCGGGGCAGTATGACAGCTGCGCGTTATGTTGATGACGTCCTACAAACCACTTTATTGCCTTATGTAGATGGCCGTCCACACGTCCTTTTTCAGCAAGACAACGCGCGTCCACATATTGCTCGTCGTACTATGGACTTTCTACGAGAAGCTGGCGTTAATGTTTTGCCGTGGCCACCCCGTTCACCGGATTTAAATCCCATCGAACATGTGTGGGACATAATGGGGAGAAGACTGACCAATTTGAACCATCCTCCAAAAACTCTGGCACAGTTAATCCACCAAGTTCAAGTTGCTTGGAACGAGGTGCCACAAGCAGACATCGACCATCTTATTTTGTCGATGCCTAGACGTGTACAGGAGTGTCTACAGCTACGGGGTCGCCAAACACATTATTGATTTTTTTTCAAATTAATGTTAATAAAATTTCTTGGAAATCTGATCGTTTCATTCTTGACTTAAGCTTATCACATTACCAAAAAATCACGTCCAGGAAACTATTCCTTCTAGGTGTAACACTTCTAATGTCATTGAGTATATTTTTGCACAACGTGACAAGTTTGACTCGAACTAACTTTTCGTAAAATACAAAACAAATCAGAGCATACACGAATTACAGATTTATCACGTTTCTGTAAATGGTAATATTTCAGAGAGTTATATTGACAAATCTATTTTTTTTGAGATGAAAATTTCCAATAAAATCGTGCAGTCAATTGCATTTAGTCTATTTATTGTTTTAATAAAAATCTATGTATTAATAAATACCGAAAGCCGTTATCCGTCAATGTTGTCAATAATATACATTTCTTTAAATAAAATTTATTTAAAAGAAAGAGAACTTCCAGAATGAGCATTAATTTTAGAATAATACACACATACATTAGCTGACTTAAAATTAAAAATTACGTATGAAATTATGTTTAAAATAATAATGTTACATTCTTCCAATAAATAAAATGTATACATACATATTTATATCTATTCAAAGTAGGTTCCGCGTCGATCACCGTTTGCAAAGTAGACAATTTCTCAATTACAACGAAAAAGTGACAGACGAATACGAAAAGTGATACAACTGTGCGCAAGATTCTTTGTGCAGGGTTGTGTTACTTTTTCATTGTGGTTGAGAAAATGTCTCCTTTGCAAACGATAATTAATGCGTAAAAGCCTACTTTGAATAGTGGTCGTAGAAAATATTACACACCATATATCAAGCTTACTTCAGCATAAGGCAGAATTACTGCAACTCATGAAAGAAATTAAATTATGGCACAATGAACGTATCACATTTTGACTATGATTGAAATTAGTCAGAGTATTAGTAAAGTACGCGATAAATAAAAATTATATAAGATATCGAAATTATAATCACACGCAGTGCAAGAATGACAAACACTCATAAGATAAATGAAATATTAAATCATATTTAAATAAAGTACTTTGGCTAAAGATTAAAAGCAAATGCATCGAATAATACTGCAAAATGAAAAATGTAGCAAAAGAATAAATATTACAAAAAATCCAAAAGTACATTTCTAAATTATGAAGAAAATTAAGGAGCTGACAAATTTCATATAGCGCTTAATTTTCAGAATTTGCCCAGTTGTGATATCTTCAAAATAATAGGAATATTTAACTAAAATAAAACAAGAATGGAAAGTACAAAAAAATTAATACCAAGTTTTAATATACCTGAAATACTAAACTAAATGTATAAAACATAACACTCACAGAATCGTAAAAACTGTACAAGGCACTACTCAAAATACAAATTCCATTACAATGATTAAAAAGTTATAATCGACACTCACAGAAAACATAATAAAATTGATGTGTTCTATGAATGTTGATTATATTTGAGAACCAAAAGGTCAATCAAGATGACAAGAACTTATAAAACTAACATACTATTCTGCTATACATGCTAATAACAAGAAGTTTACATAAAACTATTCAATTATTGTATTATACGCATCACTAATGATTCTTCTTTCTAGAACGCGCAAACTAATCATCCGGGTATTTTTTAGTTCGTGCGTACGTGCAAAAATATATTTAGGTTTATGTACAATAACTAAACTTTTGACAACAATATCGTAAAAGTAAAAAAAATAATATAAACCAATGTTAACAGGTTCATCACGGCGGTTTCAAATCATCACATACAAAAAAGGCTTCTTTCAATTTTTTCATTAATCGTTTGCTAAATTTCCCATCAACAAAATAATTAAAAAAAAAGGAGAAAAAAGGAAAAAATTAAATTTTATTAAAAACAATGCGAGATACAATGGCTTTGATTCGGAAATAATCATGAGACTAATTAAAAAAGCTAACTTAAAAGAGACAATCCCAGATACCACCCGTCTGTAACCTCAAAACAATAGCGATAAACAATTTATATGCTTACTATTTCACAAAGTTATAAAAAATTGAAAGAATGTTTTTAAGGAACGCGGATTTCAAGTTACATTTCGACTCAGAAACGCTATAAATAGAAATACGAGATATATGAAATAAATTGTCGGGATCGTGACAAAAAATACGGCGGTCAAACTAAACGGTCAATAGGAGTCCAGTATAAAGAACATATCGTACACAATTAATTTAATCGGCCCAAGAAATCCAGTTTAGCGAAACATGTCTTAGAAAATAATCACATTGCAACCGCGGATTGTCTACATTTAATCAAAAATATAAACAATTACCGTGAATTAGACAGTTACGAGAGCGTCTTTATTGTGAAAAATAATAACCATACGGTTAATGCGAACTGAGGACCGATGGCCTTTATGAGATCCCGGAAGACATTAACGGTCGTGTCTGTAAGTGATTGCAGGCACGTATATTAGTACAAGTGTTAGTTTTTAAGACTAAGAAATATTGATTTATATATGTGTGAAGTGTACGAAATTTTTTCTATGTAAGTATTACCGCAAATTCAGGTGCGACACTGTGATTAATAATCTACTGATAATAACAACTTGGTTGTCGAAGTATGAACGTCGATGTGAGGTTTTTTTGCCTTTTTTGATTAATTCAATTAATCACAGTTCCCAAAAATATTTACCTTATACGTCTAGATTATTTTATTATCAATATGAATATTTCTTACACCTTCGTACGATGTCATACCGGGTAAATCTCTGCAAAGTCAACGGTTATAACACACATGTACATCTCCCGCTAATTCCCATTACGCGCTATGCTGTTCCCCTCAAATCTTGGAAACATTCGAAATTTGTTGAACTAAAACACCGTCATTGTAAAACTTGCACAAAAGAATATCGGGTTACGGAATTGTAATTATAGAATTATAACTTTTTAATGTTACAAAAATGAGTCAATTACAACACATTACATTACGATGATCGCATAAAGTGTAAGGACAAATAATATAAACAATTACTAAATGACAGAAGGTAAATATTTGGACAGGTTTGTTAAATAACCAAGTTGTTTGACCGTTAGCTATGGTAACTAACACAAGTTCTTCTTGGTCTCCAGTAGCTTGTCAATATCAATTTAGAAAGCATCAACTTTCGACAAAATCCATTCCGCTCATGATATACTGATCGTTCGAAATTTTCTCATAACAGTTTCCTAACTATTGAATTGAAACTTATTCTGATAATATCAGATGGCCATCACGTTCCCCAGATTTGTTGTCACTGGATTCCTTTTACTGAAGTTTTTAAAACATATAATTAATGGCTCGGAGAACATTAGACCAATTGCTGTGCAAAATTATTCTGGCTTCAAACAGTATTAGACAGGAAATATTCTACAACGTCCGCATTAATTTCTATGACAGATTTTTTTATTTTTTAAGAAAATAAAATTTATTTAATTTATATTTACAAACCTGAATTTTAATGTAGTTTTTATTCAAGTCTGAAGTGTTTTTATTTTTTTATGATACATTTTTCGTGTTCTTTATTAATACACTTTAGTTTACTTCTCGATATATTCATTATTATATTCATTACTCTTTATGTGATCATCGTAATGTGATGTGTTATAATTTACTAATTTTTATGACATAATACTAAAAAGATTATAATTCTATAATTACAATTCAGTAACTCCATATTATTTTGTGCAATTATCATATAACATCGAATGCGAAAGAGGAACAGTGTAACGCGTAGCGAAAATTAGGAGGGAGAAACATATGCGTATTATACCGTTAACTTTGTAGAGATTTATCCGGCATAGATTAGACATTTCTTTCGAGCTAGTTGTTACAACTACATACATCAGTGGCGGCTGGTCAGGTGAGGCAGTGCCTCACCATCTAAATCTTGGAATTATAACAAGAATAATATGTATACTTTTAAAATTCTTTATAAATTAATTAGCATCTTTTATTCAGAATTTATCTTATAAACAATAAGAAAATAGTTTTAAATAAACCGGCATTACAAGCAAAGTACAAATTTATCATTTCATTTTAATTCCGTGCGAATGTACGAGCGCGTATACTTGCCCCGACCAACTTCATGCTTGATCTATGTATATCCCTACTAAACACGAATATTTGAGGCCGGCCACTCATTGCCTCTCATTGAAAATTTATAACGCACTACAGCAGTCAAAAAAATTCTCAATTTCTATGGAAATTACAGTAAAGTATTAGCTACATATTTAAGATAACAAAGAAGAAAAATATTCAAAAAGTTAATAGATTTTTCTAACTTTATTGTGAGATTTTTGAATTTTTTAATAATATAGAAAGCATTATTAATAGGATAAATTAAGTATTTATTTAATGATATAAAGATGTCTAAAGGTTTACATTCTTCTTGTACAGTTTCTAAATATTTCCTCCACGCAAATAATATGTTTTAAGTTTTAACAGGAGTATTTTTATTGTTTCAAGTAGATATTATTTAGATATCAATGTATGAATGTATGTACAATACAATAATTATCTGAAAGCAATTTAAACTGAGCCTCTCATCGAATCACAATCGCCGAACTACCGAATATACTCGAGGCTGACATTCTCGGCCCGAATCGCAAATTACAGCAGTTAAACTCGGGGGAATAACAAAGTTAGGTTAAATATTTTAATATTTGTTTAGTGATATTTTCAGTGATTTAAAAATTGTGAATATGGATTTAGAAAATGTAAGAAATACACAAGACATTGTAGATTTTTTAATAAGAAATACGTTCGTTGTTCTATCGGTAGAAGATCAATTATATGTCAAAAACCTTCCAAGACCAAACCCTGATTTATCAAAATCTCTTACAATACACGGTAAGTCTAACAGAAACTTCAATAATTCGTGGTATAACAAATGTAATTGGTTATGTGGTAGTATAAAAAGAAACAGATTATTTTGTTGGGCATGTATAATTTTTTCCACAAATACAGATAGTATTTGGAGTAAAACGGGTTATTTTGATCTTAAAAACTTGTCGCGATCAGTAGAAAAACATACTAAATCCAAACATCACATTTTAGCTACTTGTAAATTACATATGTTCGGAAAATATAATATCGCGGATGCGATATACAATGTGAGGCGCAATCAAATGGAGAATTACAATAAAGAAGTTAGCCAAAATCGAGATATATTAAAGCGTTTAATTGATATTACTATATTTCTTTGTACACAGGAATTATCTTTCAGAGGACATAATGAAACAAATACTTCTGCAAACAGGGGAAATTTTAAAGAACTTGTTTTATTAACGGCAAAACATGATACCATTTTACAAAAATTCTTAGATGATAGCTCTGTATTTTTTGGCACATCGAAAACAATTCAAAACGAATTAATAGAATCAATTAGTTTTATTGTAAAGAAAAAAATAGATTGTGAAATTTTTAATTCAGAATATTTTTCATGGCAAATAGACGAAACAACAGATATAACATGTAATTCGCAATTGTCTATTATTGTAAGATACACGATCGAGGGTAATATTGTTGAAAGGTTTTTAGGATTCTTTGATGTAAGTTCAGGTCGCACCTCTGATGATTTATTTAAATTATTAACTAATATTTTTGAAAAATTTCAGTTTAATAGTAAACTAATTGCTCAAACGTATGACGGAGCGGCAGTTATGGGTGGGCATGTGAACGGTTTACAAACAAAAGTTAAAGAAATAGCTCCTCAAGCAATATTTACACACTGCCATGCACATGTCTTGAATTTAGTGTTAGGAACATCTTGTAAGTCCATAACGTCTGTAAGAATATTTTTTTCAAATTTGTCAGGGTTTTCATCTTTTTTCTCCAAATCCACTAAGAGAACTCATGTGTTAAATTTAATCTGTCAAAAACATATACCATCAAACGCATCTACTCGTTGGAATTTCACTTCTAGGGCTGTTTTTACAATTCATGCGAATAAAAATAAGTTAATTGAAGTTTTTGATTTCATTGCAGAAAGTCCTGACTTTGATAGCATATCTATACGAGAAGCTTTTGGATGAAAAAATCTCCTTCTGGATAATGATTTTAATTTTCTTTTAGATACTTTTAAGTTAATATTTGGACAAACTGACGTTGTATTTTCAATATTACAAAACAAACTAACTGATGTTATTTATACCAGAGATCGTTTACGTTTTTTGCTTGATTTAGAGAATTTCGGGAGTGTGATACATATTTCAGTACTGTATACGAAAATTCGATGTCTGACGAATCTGTTGCACATAAAAGGCGTAGAATTGATGACGTTCCAGATACTAAACAAAATTATAGAAAATTATTTTTCGAAATTCTAGATACGTTTATTAGTCAAATTGAAATTAGATTTATTGATTTAGAAAAACTTGCTTTTTTTGATTTATTAACAGAAAGTAAATTTGAAGAATATTCGAAGGCATTTCCTCAGAGGCTCTTAAATAATTTGTTTGAACAATATAAATTTTTTGATCAAATTCAATTAAAAAATGAATTAGCTGTTATTTATAGTGACATGCAACTCCTTGGTAATTCTAAAACACCATGTGAAATGTTAAGATTTATGCACCAACAAAAGTTAGCCATCTGTATGCCAGAACTTTTTAAATTGCTAAGTATAGTAGTTACCATACTGGTAACTTCCGCGTCCGTTGAGCGAAGTTTTTCCACATTGAAACGTATAAAATCGTATGTTAGAAATACAATTGGACAACAAAGACTTAGTAACTGTGCACTAATTGCAATCGAAAAGGAATTGGTTAAAACGATGACGAGGGATGAACGATTTTATAATGATGTAATTGATTATTTTGCTAACACAAAAAACCGGAGGATACCTTTGCTATACAAGAAGTAAAATCTATTAAATGTAATTCTACGTGCAATGCCAATAAAGGAAATTCTCTGTATTTTAAAATATTTTCATTTTGCATGTAATTTTGAAATTTTGTTATTGGATTGTTGTTGATTTATATATATATATATATATATATATGTATATATTTGTTATATTATTAAATTTTATATTATAATAGGAATGTATTTATTTTTTATTTTTAAATCCTAGAAGATTGAGTTCTTATTTTTGATTAATGTTTTTAGAATTTGTTTGATTTTTTAGAATATTTATTTTCGTTTCACAAGGGTTTGCTTTGAAACTTCGTTTTCCCTTAAAAATCGAATGGGGCGCGATATAGGGCTCAGTTCACGTCTGGCAGCCCTGTTTGTACTGGAAGCCCTATATATATATAAATATATATAAACTGTTTTTATATGTAGTAGGTATATAGAGTTTATTAATCAATTGTAAACAATTTTGAATATTTATTATTCTATCTGCCTCACCATGTCAAATACTCACGAGCCGCCACTGACATACATACATACTTAGGTACGAAAGTATGGGTTGCATATAATACGGAAAATATACATTACTACCACTTTAATATCCCTTAACTTTACATACCATACATATGTAGGTGATAATAGTAAACTTTACGTTCATATCTACAAATATTATATTACTAAATAAATAAATGGTCTCATAAGCGTTACTAATATCCAGTCTTGCTATTAATTAGGAAATTTTGTTCAGTAAATCTACATTTTAGAAACACTATGACCGTTAACTTTATAGAGATTTACTGGGTATATCGTAGAAAGACAATATTTGCGATACCGTTCTCGCTCTCGTTTTAGTTTTTACGGTTGAACACATTAATACATTGAACATAAATACTCGTTAAATGGGTATGTAAGATCAAGGCATGTTTTCTTTTGAAACCAAAGAACCCTCCCATTACAACTATATAAATCATTTCGTCCTACCGATTTATATAGTGGTCAGGAGACGGTTCATATGAATTAACATTGCCTCCCTCTCTCGTCCAATACAAAAATGTATTGAACGACAAAGCGAGAACGCGTCTATCTCGCATGTCGGCAACAAAGTTTCCAAAGCGTATATAGACAAGCGCCACCACGGCGATTTGCCGAATAAATGAATGTTGAAAGGAATCATTCAAATGTTAATAACACCCTGTCTACTACATAGTTTCCGAGAATTCATTCATCGTAAGATAGACTTGTGTTATTAACAAACGATTCCTTCGTAGAGTTTATCGTATCTTTTCGATACAGAAAAATAATGAATTAACATTGCCTCCCTCATTATTTTTCTGTGTCGAAAAGATACAGATAAATATATCCGTTGCATGTGTTCCGAACAGTCTGAAAATTGGTTACTAGCGCTATCTTTTGGAAGTCATATTGTGTTACAGTTTAATGGAATCTTTTTACATAAAATTGAAGGGAGCGTAAACACATTTGCGTTATTAAGTTAGTCGATTGTAAATCAAATACTGTTAACTATTTTGTGGTTATGGTTGTGTTTATGTGTAATTTTTCGATTTTATTATGCCATTCTATTTTGTTTTTTTATTTATTATTAAGACAATATTTTTATAATTTGTGTTGTAAATAATAGTTACGTTTTAAATATTTTACATTTTTACGGTTTATATTATAACTATTAATATAATAGTTCCTTTAAATATTGCCATTATTAAGTTATAATAAAGTATCTGCCATAATAAATATGAAATACTAAATGTGAACTTGTTTTAGGTTGCATGTACATATGATGAGGAAACAATTTATTTTTAACTAAATAACATTAAGGGAATAGAGTCCAATTGTTTGAACATAAACTTTCCTAAGTAATTTTCATAGAAACTTTCCCTCAAATTTAATATTTATTTTTATCATAATTTTTATGGTCGTTCTCAAAATATTGTTTTCTAAAGTATTGTCTCCCCATACCAGCTACTATTAGGAAAATATGGTTGACAAGAATTAATAATTAAATTGAAATATGATGTTAATTTTCTGAAACCCGAAGTACATGTGATTCGCTTTGAAAACAATCAAAGGAAAATTGAAAAAATATCTGTCTTCAGCTCAACTTTTTGAACTAATTTTATCTAAAACTGAAATTTTAAAAGTAAATTTTTCATAATTACAAGAAAAAGGATGTGTTTCACAATGTTCTTGAGCAGCATGTTACATGCAAGGTAATAATATATCATATTTTTTGCCTTACCAGAAACAAATTATTTATATTTTAACTTTGTAGTTTTCAAATGAAACATATTGAAAATGTTCCCATAAATTGAAGTATAAAATGGAATTTGTAGTTGGATCTGGAAAAAACTAGAGTCATGTTTTGCAACAATATACCTGTTAAAATAAACTTGAGCTTCTGGATTTAATTTCGATTTTAAATAAGTGTCCATTACGTTTTGTAATCGTCAAAATTTCCCAACCAGACAAAAATATACATACTCATAAATAAATATTACTAGTTTGTCTGCTGATATTTGTGTAATATTTCGAATATAAGTAGGTATACATATTCAAAGAGTTTAAGGAAGGATCTTTTCAAATACATTTTTTTGTAAAAACGAAACAAGTAAATAGCTTTACATTATGAAATTTCAAATTCCCGCCAATTTGATCGATTGTGATTTGATGTCACATCTGTGAGATGACGGTAAAGTGATAGTATTTCTAGAACGACCAGTATATTCTGGTGGGCTATGACGATGCAAGAAATTAGGTTCACAGTTCCGATCCGATGTTACGTCATTCCGAAATCGTGACTGTAAATCAACCAGCTGAACGAAGCTGTTTCTTATACTTATGCATTACTTATACATCAAATGGACCAGAATTGATGAACGTTTTTAATTATATATGAATGCGAAATAAGTGGTCGAGTACATAATTTATCGATATTGTTCTACATAATTAACAATTACCAGTAAACTCTATATTTGAATGCGATGGCTTTTGCCAAGCGATCTGCTTTCAATCCAAATTTGGCTTCATCATATGCAATTTCGATCAACAAAATTTACTTTAAGTTTCGAATTAGATCTGTTAAATCCGACTTAATGCAATAACGGGTGAATACTGCAAGGATTATGTTCGGTCTTTGTCTGTTTTTCTCGCTTCCTCCCATTCCGGTTATCGTTTACAACTTAATGCTCGTTCTTACATCAGTCCCCAGTTTCACGTTATCCCTACCACAAATACATGTTAGAACTTATGTTGAAAATGGAAATATATGCATTCTTTTGTAATATAACAGTGTCCATGTAATATATATATGTAGATACATGTATATGATCAAAATTATATTGTATCAATGTTTCTGTGACTTATTTAAAACACTTTAAAGTTATTAACATCATTGTAAGCATGATTCAAAAAATTATATTACACATTAGTATTTTATTGCTACTTCAAAGTTATAGCTAATAAAAACTAACAAATCTTGTTTTAACTAAATAATGGCTTTTGGCTATCAATATACTGAGTAATAGCAATTAACCGTAATACTGGTTTACAATCTAAATTGACTTTGAAAGAATTCTCTATATTATTCATAGATTGTGGATCTCTCAGTATTTATCGATTTCAATGAGCTATTAATATTCTTTATTGCAGATGAAAAAAAGATCCAAAAATCGAAAGCATAATCAAGCAGAAGTTCCAATGCTGGCTGTGATGCACTGCCTTTTATTAATATAGAATTGTCATCATTCCAATTTAGCTTTATTGTTTCATTTTCCAAGAGTATTAATTTATTTTTTATACTGCTGGTGGCCTTGTTGATCTGATCTCTGAAACAAAAGAATATAAATTGAGATAAATACTTCATTTTATAAAAAGAGAAAAATATGTTTTGGAAGACAGTACACTATCTGACAAATTACTGTTATGCCAACATATCCTAAAACCTCTTTATGTAGAGAGCATCCAACTCTGAGCTGATGCTGCAAACAGCAATATTCAAATAATTCCGCGAATTCAGAGTAAAATACTGAAAGACATCAACGCTTTGGTATAGTATAGTCTAGAAAGAGATGGTATTGATCAGTCAATTGCCAAATATAAGCTACGACTTTTCAATCTTCTAAATATCAAGGCCATTCAGATCCTTGACAATTCTATGATAGTGAGACAACTGAAGATTAAACCATTCGAGTTAGTGAATGGAATATATGTATATTGTATTGTGTATGTACACTTCTGCTTGTGAAAATTTGAGCAATTGGTTAAATTCAGAAAAATGAATATTTGAAGATATAATTAATGTTATTACAGTAAATTAAAATATATATATAATTTACTGAAAATTTTACTTTAAATTTTGAAAAGTATTTAAAAAAATTTAAATACATTACATTTTCTGTAACAATACAAGATTGAAAAAAAAGTGTTGTAAATTAAAATGCGGATGCCGATGAAGTTTCAGAAATCTTTTACTCAAATAATATTCTATGTTTTTCAGTTCAGATTATCTTACAATATGTTAATACTAATGTATAAAAACAATTTGGGTTTACTTAAAATTCATAAAACATAAAATTAGTAATGAAACAAAGTTACAATACAAGCAAACGCTATAGTTTGAGCTAAGGTATTAAAACTTTACAGCATCAAAAGCATATGAAATAAGTCTGTCAATATAAACAGGCTGAGGTAGTTTGATTGAAACAATCAGTGCTACAAAATTGTAAGATACAGAAAGTATGAAGAGGAAGCTTCGGTAAAAAAAAATATTAAAAAGACACTGAAGGTTAAAATAAAAGACTGTCGTCTAACAATATGTAATAAACATCCGCTTTTGGCTTCATTACCTGACGAAATTACGAGTTTATGTTATCGAGATTCAATATCTATTTTATCGAAAAAGAAACAGAAAAGAATAATGTGAATGATGATGAAATTATCAATAAATGTTATGCACAATAGCAATATTTCCTGTTTTATGTAATAATAAATAAAATATATTAAATTTTTGTTTTGTTGGAAAATATAAAAAAAATACAAAAAGCTAAATACAATAACAATAATATTACAAGATATTTTAAAGTAAAACTTAGTAATGCTATTAATTTAAAGCAAATCAGTATTAAAAAATTTTTGATGCTCATTATTATTATATAATTAGTAATTTCATTTAATAAATGTATTAATTTATTATGCATGTTGGCGTGAAGTTTCAAAACGCAAATTTGCTTAACCATCCTCTTACTAGACGTATGCATAGACCTACTTCTTCGAATTTCCTTCATTTAAGATCAATACTTAGAGGCCTCACTAAACAATAATAATAATAAGGTATTTATTGGCAATTACGAAAGAAGTAACAATTATGACTGTACATGATGAGAACGACTGAATTATCTATACAGAAGTTGAAAATGTGTTCTATATATAATTCTAAATATAGAAAACCGGCCTCAGTTTGTACTAATTGTTAAACCAATGCGGTCCGACAGAAAATGATCCAGATTAATGTTGAAGTGGTGAAAATCGGACGTGTGTTTGTTATCGCTTTTACAAATTGGTTCCAGGATACAGTAGGTTGGCAGGTGATCTGTAAGTATCAGCAAATTTCATACAAACATCAAATCAAGTAGACTAGTAAAGCGTGTTGGTTGATTTATAAGTCCATAGAAATAAATATTAAATAGGTTAAGTAATTTTGAAACTTTTTTGTCAGAAGGATTTAACATATCAACATTGTAATTCCCCAAGGAGATCATACGGCCAGAAGGGAGCGAACATTCCGATAAGATATTTTCAAAATCAACGCTAGTAAAGCGCGTTGGTTGATTTATAAGTTGATAGAAATAAATATTAAATAGGTCAAGTAATTTTGAAACTTCTTTGTTAGAGAAGGATTTAACATGTCAACGTTGTACTTTCCCTAAAGGAGATCATACGGCCAGAAGGGAGCGAAAATTCCGATAAGATATTTTCAAAATCAATTTAGAAACGACATGAAATTATTTTTAGGGATCTATAGCACACACAGATCATTATAGAAATTCTATTCATCATGAGCTTGGTTTCTAGATATTTCAAATATTCATAAATTAATAACTTTTCAATTAAAATGGTAATGTTCATCCTACATAGAAACGCACTCTCCATCTCTAGTTAGCCTATCATTTCTGATTAACTTATAATTTTCTATATGAAAGGTGAAGAAACAAATTCGGGGTTAACTAAGTTTCACTTCCTCGAATCGACATCGAATTTTTCGCGGCACATGGGCTCTTTATTATCGTAAAAATGTGCTCTAAGGGAACTACAGTGGCTTGACCGTATCTTTAATTCATATTTGAAAATTTAATAAAAAAAATTAAAATCAAGAAGTGTAAAGCGGGTTTTATTTATAAGTTGAAGAAATAAAATTTTAAATAGGTCGTAATTTTGAAACTTTTTTGTTAAAGGTTTAACATAAACGTTTAATTGGGGT